>OY756932.1:163144-221677 GCA_963580335.1 Leptographium flavum | reverse complement strand
AGGCCTTGCTGATGCGCGTCACGCGGCGGAAAGGGCGGCCTTGGTCCAGGCCCTCCCCGGAGGGGGACGCCCGCAACGTCCGTTCCCGCGGTGCGCGGGATCCCAGCTCGGTCGCCATGGTGGTTGCAGCGGCGGAGCGCGGACGGGTCGATGACGGTTCGGGGGCAGAGTGTCACATGACCCGGATCACCTGATCAATGGTCCGACGGAGCGACTAATCCGCCACGACTAATCCGGCGCGACTAATCCACGGAGCAGCGTCCGCGGGCCATCCGGGTGCCAGAACCTGTGTGGTCTGCGACGGGTATAAGAGTCTGTGGAGGCCCGGCGGAGGTGTCTCTTGGGGCCTCTGGGTTTGCACGTGAGAAGTGTGCACGTGAGAAGTGTCTGCACTGTTTTCTACAGTGTATTTATACTGTACCTGGCACTGTATTGGCACTGTCTACACGGTATATTGGCACTGCACGAGATTGATACGGTCTTGGCACTTTCCCGTCTGACTGTCGGCAGGTCTTCGTCTTTACTCTCTTCACTACCTCACTACCTCACTGCCTCCCCCAACACGCCCACTTCCGATGACGACATTCTGCGGGGAACTCGCTTGCCGGCGCGGCCGCGCAGCCACTGGCGATTGCGAATTCCCGAGGTTCGACCAGTCGGCGGGCGGATCCGCTGGAGTCGCTGCTGGCGTCAGCGAACTAGCGAACCATTGAACGAGCGAAACCAGACCCAAAGACCAACAGCCGCGCCGCCAGCGCTCGATCCGTGACGGCATGGAGGCTCCCTGGAGCGGCCTGCAGCAACCCCGCCAGCTGGCGTCAGCGGATGTCTCACGTGCAGCTCGGCGTGCCGGCCGCTGCAGAGGCGGAGGTATAAAGGGAGGACGTGTCGAGAGGGGGAGAGAAATGGAGAAAGTGGGAAGACAGACAATCCTGACGACTGAGATTCTGACGATACGATCCTGTCCATTTCCAGACCTCTGCAACTCCTCCACAACCTCCACCACCACCACCGCTCCTCCCAACATGGTCTCGCTGCACCCCCTCCTCGACGGCCCGACGCTCGTCAAGGGCGACCCCAACTTTGCCGGCGGCATCCTTCGCTGCCACTGCGCGACCAACCCCGTCGAGGTCACGCTCGGCGCCAACGTCGCCCACAACCACGCCTGCGGCTGCTCAAAGTGCTGGAAGCCAAAGGGCGCCCTCTTTAGCATCGTCGGCGTCATCGCGCGCGACAAGGTCAAGGTCACCGCCAACAGCGGCAAGCTCGCCGTCGTCGACTCGTCCGCCGTCATCCAGCGCCACGCCTGCACCGGCTGCGGCGTCCACCTCTTTGGCCGCATCGAAAAGGAGCACGCCTTCCACGGCCTCGACTTTGTGCACGTTGAGCTGTCGCCGCAGGCGGGCTGGCAGGAGCCGCAGTTTGCCGCCTTTGTCTCGTCCATTATCGAGCAGGGCTTCAACCCGAGCGGCATCGACGACGTGCGCGCGCGTCTGCACAAGCTCGGCCTCGAGACGTACGACGCGCTCTCGCCGCCGCTGATGGACGCCATTGCCACCTGGACGGCGCAGCGGGCGGGCCTGCTGCCGTCGCAGCTGTAGGGGCAGCGGAGTGGTAGAGAAGAAGAGAAAGAAGAGAAAATAGACTTGAATTTTTTTGCGGTCTTTTTTTGCCAAGTGACTTGTCTTTGGAATCTGCCTTTCCCTGTCTCCTACTGACTGTTTCGCTGTCTCCTCCCTCCTCCCTCCTCCTACTCTCCTCTGCCCCCCCTCACCAGACCACACCCATCCAACGTGACGGACAGCGCCGCAAACACCCGCTGCCGGTGCCGCGCCAGCACCAACGCCCGCCGGTAGTCCTCGTAAATCGGCATCGTCCTGGCGTCGGCCGACCGCAGCACGACCTCGTCCACGCCCTCGTCCACGCCCTCGCTCTCGCCCAGCCCACCGCCCACATACAGCCGCTCCACCACGGACGTGTTGACGTGCTGCACCACGTCGGCAAACGGAATGGCCTCGGACAGCGGCAGCAGCACGCTGTCGAGAAAGAGGCGGCCGTGCTGGGGACGCATCGTAAAGGCGTCGGCATGTCGGCAAAGGGGGCAGTGGGTGGCCGTGGCCGTGGCAGTGGCCGTGGCAGTGTTGTTGTCGATACCCTTTTCCTTGTCCTTGTTTTTGCCATTGCCCCACCCATTCTCCTTCCTCTCCTTCTTCTCCCCCTCCCCTCCCCCATGCGTCTCCCGACAGCGGGCCGCAAAGTTGATGAGAATGCGCATCCGCTGCTGGTGCAGCGCGCCCGTCGGCTCCGTCGCCGGCAGGCTGTCGTTGTTGACGACCGGGTCGCGCAAGAGCGAGGGCCACTGCAACAGGTCCGTCGTGATCTCTGTCGCCGCGTCGTCGTCGGCCGCCGCGCCGGGGCGGTGCAGGGCCGCGCGGGGACCAAACGCGGCGTCGCCGCCGCCGGCCCGGTGGCGCATCTCGAGCACCCAGCGGGCAATGTGGCAGGCCCGGTCATTGGCGTACGGCGGGCTGGTCGGCGGCGTCGGCGTCGGGCCGCGTGGCGGTGTCGGAGGGACGGGAGGCTGAACGCGGGGCGGCATCGTGTGCAGCGTCGGTTTCGTCGTCTTGGGGGTCGATGTCGTCTTGGCCTCTCTTTTTTCTCTCCTCTCCATCTCTCTCTTTTTCGTCTCCTTCTCCCTCTCTTGCTCTCTCTTCTCTCTCTTTTTGGCCTCTCTCTCCGCCTCTCCCTCCTCCCTCTTCTTCCCCTCCTGGACTCGCACCAGCTTCGACTCCCGGATCGTGCGGCCGTTGACGTGCTTGACACTCTCGACGGCGACGACCCACCTCTTGTCCACGCCCTGCGATGCCGTCTGCCCCGGCTGCACCGACGGGATGAGCACGGGGGAGGGAACCGGTGGATCGCCTGTCGTCTCTGGACTGTCACCGCCCCAGACGTTGATCGGCTTCTTGGCTGGCGGAACAGGCTGGACAGGCTGGGCGACCTTTTGGACCGCCGTCTTGGTCTTGGACATCTTCTGCACCGGTTTCCCAAATCCAAACCGCGACGCACGCGGTGAACTGTCGGCGTCACTCGGCGTTCCTCTCACAGCACCCGTGCTCGACATAGCCCTATCGCTGCCGCCCGACAGGTTGGCCTGCGCCATGACCTGTTGCGTCAGCGACGGGCGTTTGTGCGCGCGACGGTCCATGTTGCTGTCGTGGACAGGGCGTCGGGCGCGCAGAGAGGTGGTGCAAAGCGTCTGTTGGGTACAGAAAATCAGAGTCTGCAGCGAACAGAAGAGAGCGTCGCGAAGTCCTGTTTACCTTTTCCCCAATACAAATTCAAAGTGAAGAAAACGTGACAACAAACGTGTCACGTGGGCCGTGACAGACCGGCCAAATGAGGGCCGATGTTTGGATAAACGGGTAAATGCTGTTTGTCAAACGCATCAAAGGAGTCATTCCGACGGCATTCTATGGGCAGACTCTAGATATGTCTAGCCAGGCCTCCCGTCTCCAGACAAACCTCCACGGACCTCTATCTCGCCTCGCCCAGACAATCAAACACCCTCATTCGTGCACGCCCCGTTCGGCCCCGGCATCGCAAAGTCACTCGGCCGGTCCGCATCCGCGTCGTGGTTGCAGTTGGCATACGCCACCACGACGTTCCAGCCCGCCGTGCTGAACTGCTGCCCCGAGATCCCCGCCGATTCCAGCACGCTTGTCGTGCAGCAGCCGTTGGTAATGTCGCCGAGCCACGAGGCGACAGTCGTGCAGGGCACGTCGGCCTGTGTGTCGTTGTCCTGAGAGTGAGTAGGGGCAGAGAGAAGGCGGAAAGGTAGTGTCCTACATTGCAAAACTAGATTAGTCAGCATCACAGACACGGAGGCAGAATCACCGCATCGACACGTCACGGCCCGTTACGACCCGTCACACGTCACACGCCACCATACCACGCACATAAAGACCGCTCGTGTTCCGACAGGCTTGTCGTGTGCACGTCAGCGCGGGCGCACCACAGGTGTCGCTGGAGCCGGCGGGAAAGCGGGCGGAAAACGCGCGCAGCATCGTGACGACATCGTTTTTGCTCGCCGTCGAAAAGAGGCCGCAGACGATTCCTGGAGGGTTCGTTTAGTTAGCCAAGCGACACCGCCGTGTGCTGTGCCGTATTACCCACCATCTTTTGTGCCCGTAGTGTTGACGTTTGCCCGCACCGCAGACGGCAGGGCCAGCGCGGCCACGACAAGCGAGGCGACAAGTCTCTGGGCCATTGTACCGGTTGGGACGTTTGGACAAAGGAGAGCGCGGCGGGTCGGGCTGTTTAATATGCGCGGCCGCCCGGCCTGACAGCAGCGTGAAGCCTCCCGTGTCACACGTTGAGCCGCTGCCCTTCAGAGCCGCCGTACGACGTGTCAGGACGTCTGACAGAGTGCTGTCCTCTCGTCCACCGCATCGGGACCACCAAATAACTTGCGGCAGCCAGAAAGCCGAGGATCCAGCAGACAGTCTTCCCGTGTCGTCTACATTTCGATTGCACGGCGATAGACAGACGGACTGCAGTCTTTTGGTCAGTCAACGATAGAGAACATTGTCACTGTATACAGTATCAAAGCCAGAAGAGCCTCGATCAAGAGGGCTCCAGGAGTCAACACAACTGCACGACTCTGATCAGTGCCGTGCTACGGCCATTTTGCCCGTCATCGCGGCCTCTAGACTCAGTCTCCGCTCTCCGCATTTTGCTGCCCCACCAAACCGCCCAACCGCCAAACCGCCACAAAGTCCCCGGCAGCCATGACCGATTCGACTGCGCTGTGCCGCAGCATCCTGGACGCCTGTGCACCCTCGTCTGTCCCCTACGACCGGCTGCAGCTGCTGCGACTCGTCTGTGATCTGCGTCGACCGCCCGACAGCCGCGACGCTTTCGCCGATGCCTTTCTCGAGCAGGTCGGCGTCGCTGACTTGTCTGGCGACCGCTTGACGTCTGCGCAACAGGCAGCCGTCCTGTCGTTTGCCGATGCGCTCTTTGCCGGCCTCTTCCTTCCCCGTATGCTTCGCCTCGTTTCTCTTTCTTTCTTTCCTCGGCTTCGCCTCGTTCTTCTTTCTTTCCTCCTCACTCTTCTCTCCGCCTCCTAACAACACAGTCAAGGCCGTCGGCATCCGCTTCAGTCACGGTATCACCGGCGACGTCCCCGTGTCCGTGCCCATCTTCCCGCCCTCACCCATGGCCCGGGCAGACCGTGACGACACGGTACAGCCCTCTCCCTTACTCCCTCTCCTCGATCATGCTGCTCACACCTCTAGTCGTCTGCAGGCGCCACGGCGGCCCGCATGCTGTCCTGGCTCGACCCCCCTGCCGTCGCGACACTGCTCGCAGGCTCGGACACAGACGCAGACACAGACGCAGACGCAAAACCCCCCTCGATCGTGCTGCCACCAGCCGCTGCGCGCGCCTTTTGCCGGCTGGACAGGTGCCCAGACGCACCGACCGGACAAGACGCACGCACGCCGCACAGCGCGGTCCTCGCCCTGCACCACACGCTCGCTCACATTCTGCACGTCTCCGGCGCGGGCGCCTACATTGACGCCATCCTGGCGGACACGGCCACGGAAGATCTGGCGGCGGACGGGAGCAGCTACTTGGGACAGCTGCTGCAGCTGCGCCTGGACGGCTGGTGGGACGGCCGCGGCGGTGCGCAGAGCTGGTGGGTGGACAATGGACGTTTCCAAGAAGAGTAAGCTTTCCGGCAGCAAGTGTATCAATATTCTATTCTGTATGTAGTGTAGTATAGGGGAAAATGACAGACAAGAAAGCAGACGCAGCAGAAACAGACGACAGAAAGAGACGAGACTGAAAGAATACAAAAACTCTGGATCAAGTCCCAAAACAGGAACAAAAAAAATGCCCTAAAAAACAAAACAAACAAAACAATCTCCCGTCCCTACTCCTCCGTCTCTTCCGGGTACTCATCAAAGTACCGGTCGTCGTCCTGGTGCTCCGACGGATCCCAGACCAGTGCTGGGTTGAAGAGCCGCTTGTCCTTGCGGATGTGGTACTTGAAGAACTCGTCAAAATTCAGCTGCTGCCGCACCTCCCGGGGCTGGGCATCCGTCGGCAGCAGCTGGGCCGTGTCGCAGTCGTAAGGCCGCCACACGACGCGATGCAGTGCCTGTCCCTCTTGCCCGTTGACGCCTGGCCGGACGACCGGAGCCGCATAGCAGAACGGGTACTCAAAGTAGTTGACCGGGCAGCGCCCGGGCGTCAATGACCACTGCTGCTGCGTCGTGTCGCCCCAGCGGCCCATGCGCAGCGGGCCGTCGTACGGGTTCGCCGCCGTGTTGAGCCACTTCATCGCGTCGTCGTGCACGGCCGGCGGGAAGCGCGGGCTGACCGCCCAGCCGCAGTAGCCGACGCCAATCGGCACTGCCCAAAAGTTGCCGCAGCCGTCGCCGGGCACCTGCTTGTGCGTCATGGCCATGAAGCTGGCCTTGTCCTCGGACCGGTGGTACGTGTGCGTCCAGTCGCGCGTAAAGTGCGACGAGAACGTCATGGCGATGCTGGCCGCCGGGCTGGTGATCTTGGGGTAGGGGATCGGGATCGAGAGCAGGTTGATAGCGTCGCTGGTGCCATTGTCGGGGCGTGCCGCGGCAGACTCCATCGACGCCGCGGCAGCATCGGCGGCAGCATCGGCGGGGGCTTCGGCGGGGGCGGATGGATCAGACTCCTCCGCCGGGGCTGGCTCACCACGCGTCTGCAGCGCCGGGCTGCTTGTGCCGTTTGTCGGCCGCCCATAGAGCAGCTCCATCTCATGGTCCTGTTCCTCCATCGCCGCCATGACGGCCGCGATCATGTCATCCTCGGGCGCGAGCGTGGTGCTGCGCTTACGCCACGTGTTGAGGTTGTAGTTCTTAAAGTCCCAGCCGAAGCCCAAGTTGGCCGACGGCGAGACCGAGGCTGTTGCGTCAACGACGTGACGCATGACCTCCGTGTTGGACACCTCTACGTGGTGCGAGTCCTCCTGGCGCAGCTCGCAGCCCTCCCCGGCGCGGCAGATCTTGCCCCCCATGAGGGGGATGGGCGTCATGTAAAAGTGAAATGCGCTCGTCTGGCAAAACGCCGCGCATTTGGTCGATAGATCTTGATGGTGCCGGCATGATCCGTCGCGGAGGCCCAGCTTGGGGCGGCACCGGTGGCGGTTGACAACCACGAACTGGTCCGGGTCGTTCCAGTGCATGTTTCCGGGGACGCCCCGGTCCAGGTCGAGGCAGTCGTCACTGCCGGCGGCGGCTGCGGCGTCACGGCGGAAGAGCGACGCGACCATGTCCTGGTCCGCCGCGGAAGGCATCTCGGTCACGGCCGAGGGTGAGGCTGGCAGCGCCAGGGCCATGCCGGCCAGGGCTGCGCTAATTATTGCTGACCAGAGCCCCATGCTGAAAGACTAGGCTGGATAGGAGCGGAAGAGTGGAAAAGGGAAAGATAAAAGGGCAGTGAATGTGGAGTGAAAAAGGCAAGTCTGGAGGGAAATGGAGAGACATGTAGGGAGAGGGGAAGGGTTTTCACAGCTGTTTTTTTCCAAGAGGGAGTCTTCAACCTCACAAGCCCTAATTCCCTTCTTTCCTCCCTCTGGTTTGCCTTTGGCACTGACATTTGTACGTGTGTTATGTTGTCTCCCTCTGATGTTGTTTCTCGTCCCCCTCCGCTTACCTTGCTGTTGTTCTCTTCTCATCAGCACTTACATTATTATTATTTTTTTCATCACGTTTGCCTCTCACTCATCTTGTTTCTGTGTCATCATTTCGGTTGGCCATCCACTTAACCAACTTCATCGTTCAGTCATCAGATTCTACTTTCTGTTGGCTGTCCGACTCATGGCCAATCTGCTAGCAGTCGGCTTGCCCTTTGCCCTGCTCCATCACAAGACTTTCCGACATAAGCACCTCCTCGAATTTCTTCCATCTCATAATCTTCTCCTCTCTCTACTTTCACCAATCTTCCATCTTCGACTCCACCATGTACACCAAGAACCTTCTTGTTGCCGCCCTTGTGGCTCTCCGTGCCGCTGGTGCCCTTGCCCAGAGCGACGCCGCCGAGCCGGCCGCCACGCCCGTCGTCGAGGCACCTACTGCCGTGGCCTCGTCTGTGGCTCCTGCCATCACGACGTCTGCCGCCGTCGTCGCAGACTCTTCCACGACCTCTGCTGCCGCCGCCACCTCCACCGCCGCCGACGCCGATGCCGCTGCCTCGGCGGCCGTCGACCCCACGACCAGCAACGTCCGTCTGGACGGCACCGTGACTGACGACACCTTTGACGACGACATCTTTGACGACGACGGCTTTGAGCGCATCGCGGAGGGGGCCTACCACGACGGTGAGGTCATCCACCGCCCGCTGCCGAGCCACCGCGAGGACGGCGCGCTCGAGATATGGTCGCAGCGCAACTACCACGGCTACCGGGCCATGTTTGCCAACCAGGACTACCAGTGCGAGACGATCGAGTCGTTTACCTTTGACCACGTCGGCTTCGGCAAGTCGGCCAAGGTGGTGGACCCCAACACGTGCTGCTGGCTGTACAGCGCGCGCGGCTGCAACGGCCACAGCTTCCGGGTGGCCGGTCACGTGCCCTCATTCCGCTCGTACGGCATGGACAACAAGGTCAAGAGCGTCATGTGCCGGCCCTGTTATGCCGACAAGGTGGTGAACTAGGGGCAGAGACGAAAACTTGTTTGGTATATTTTCTGTTTTTCTTGTGTTGCTTCTTTTCATTCTAGATTCCTGGCCCATTTTCTGCTTCAAAATTTTTCTGCGACTCTTTCGACAGTTTTGCAAGTTTAAAGCCCGCATTTTCATGATGTACTTTCCCGGCGGGAGCGTCAAAATTTGCGTCAGTGTAATAATTCTCACTTCCATTTTTCATTTTTTTTTGTACGTGTTCCATTTCATAAATCCCAAGAGTACTAACTAGTTATAAAACTCAATTTAACCCCTAAATTTCGGCTTCACATGATCGACATCTGACCAACGAAGCTGACGCAGATCGATCTGATAACACAGCCTCGGGACTATTTCCAACGGACAGACGCAGCCTCAATGCCACTTCCAACTTCTCGTGCAGTGCGATTTTTCTTCTGCTGCGTACTGGTCTCATTACCGTACCTTGCAGCTTCATTCCTTGCTGCGTCAGTCCTCTGTTTTGCTGTTTCTCTATTCCTCAGTAATCTGTTGTGCACTGAGTAATTTGGTGTGCTTCGTTGTTTCCTCCTACTGCCTAGATCCTCTTTGTTGTTTCTTGTCTCCTACGCAAGTTCTTCACAGTTTCCTCTGTAAGTAATCTGTTGCAGTCTCTCCTTTCGCTGCGTAATCGTACAACACAGTTTCCCATTCTGTTGTGTTGTTTCTGCAAATTCTGTGCACCTTCCTCCCTCGCCACGTACTTTCCCTCGCTGCGTCACTTGTAGTTTCCTCTTTGACTTTTCCCAGCTGCTTCGTAGCACTTTCCGTTTGGACAGACTCAAAGACAACAACAAATCTCTCAGAGTCAACAAACAAAATTTCTCTTCCCCCAACATCAACTTCCACTTCCTCTGCGTCTTACGCCAAACTCTGCAGCAACTATTCGCCATGATCATGCTCCATTCCTCAGCACCACCATCTCTCATCCAACAGCAGAAACGGAATCAGCACCATGGCCGACGACTCATCTCCATTTTCTTCTGCCTCTTCAGCCAGCCAAAAGGGTATAAAAGACGCTCTTCTCCTCTAAACCTTCCATCCATTTTTCTCCTCCATCTCATCTTTCCATCATCCAGACTAGACTTGACCTACCTCGCCTTGGTCATCGTCTATATATACCATCCATTCCTCTATACTTGCCTCTTCCCACCTAATTATTATACTTCACTTCCGCCCACTCCACAATGAAGGTCTTTGACCTTCTCTTTATCCTTCTCGCCGCACTCGGCATGTGCGCCGTCGGCGTCATAGCCGTCGAGGATCTCGACGATGTCATCGCCGCCGACTACAAGATGACATTGTTCAGTCGCCACGAATACGAGGGCCGGGCCGTCATCGCCACGCCCAACAAGTGCAGTAGGTCTTTGCCTTCTCTCCTATCACGACTCACACTGACGGACAGCGAACCTGGCCGAGTTTGACATCCGCAGCCCAAGATCCATCCACTTCGTCGGGAACAACGTGTGCATGTTTTTCCCGTATGTTTTCCTCCTCCCGCACGTCGACCTCGCTAACCTTTCAGCGACGATGACACAACCTGCCGCCACATGGAGCATGCCCAGCCCGTCATGGGCGACGTGGAGAACACCGATGCATGGGGCTTCACCAACGGCATCGGCGCCATCAAGTGTCTGTCGCAGCATGCGGCAGATATCTTCAAGAACTCCGAGTGCGAGTTCGATCCCACGTGCGGCGCTGCGGACAAGCAGGGGAACTGCCCATATGACCGCACTTGCACCCAATATCGCCCCGACCCCATGGACTGGCAGGGATTTGGCGGCGGTGGCGATCCTGTGAAGGAACGCTACCATGTCCTGCATGACGGCCGCGTCATCAACAAGGAGGCCGAGGCACCGAAGCCCTACGAAAAGGGCCGTTTCGAGACCGAAGGCCGGAACAACTGGGAGGGCGGCTCGGACGATTACAGCAAGGCGTGGGAGCCTGATCGCCCAGAGCCCGACGGCCACCGCGACCGCAAGGAGATGGAGCGCCAGGAGCGCAAGCTCAAGGAGGAGATTGAGAAACAGGCCAAGAAGGATGCCCGGCGCCGCGAGAAGGAGGAGAAGGCCTTCCGCAAGGCCCAGGAGGAGAAGTTTGAGAAGGAACGCAAGGACAAGAAGAAGCAGTCAAAGGCCAAGAATGTTGCTGCCGAGCGCCTCAAGAACGGGCAGTAGAGTGGTGGGATCAGCGCTGATCTCTCTGTTTTTTCTACTTTTTCTTTCTTAGTTCTCTCTTCAGCTATGCATTTTGCCCGACTGTTACAGCAGCCGGACTTCTTCTCTTCGTTCGTATCCTGTTCTTTCCTGCGGCGGTAACCTGCCGCAACACCCCCCACGGGAATCGACCCCTGCTCAGGCGGCGGCCCAAGCGGCTGAGCCGCCTCGAGATACCTTACTTGGCCGGCTCAACGAGCTGGCTTCAAGGCAAGCGCCATAACCGCAATAGGTAACCCACATCAGCCTGCCCTCTGGCAGCTGCTAGCCGAAATGGGTGCCTGTCTGTATATTGGTAGTCCTTGTCTAGACGCTCCTTAGTATATAGCACGGGCACCATCCGATCTTCATAGCCCTGGACGGCAGCCGGCCTTACGACCGGCGCGCCGCCCCGTCGCATATCCTACGGGAGGTTGCCGCTTAATACGGCGCGACGTTAAAATACAAACAAACAAACATCAGCTTTGCATTTTGCTTCTTATTTTGATTGAATAAAATTGCTCCATTATACTGTGGTTGATCTGACCCAAAATCCAATGCCTGTAGCGCTCTGAATATTCCCGTATTCGGCAAGATGCAAGATGAATTCACGTGTCACGTGAACATACTCTTTGCCGAACATGCTTCGACAAGATTAATTTGATGGAAGTCGAGATAACTGACCCACCAAACAGTACGCAATGCTGCTGCCTGTCGTTCCACTGAACGCTCCTTCCTTATTCGGCAGATATGCTCTCCAAAAGAAGGATTTGCATTTCCTACGTCTGATCACTTTTCTCCAACACTGCGACAACAGCATATTCGAGTCCAGACCTACCCGTGATAATGCGATTCTCCGACCTGGCCGTTCATCAGAATGGAGAGATAGAACGTGCAGCCTAAAGGGCGGTCTATCATCGACAGCAAAGGAAGTACGACTATGAGGCAACCGACCAGAAAAGCCAGGCGAACGGGTCCTTAGAGGGCGAAAACTGCTGCTTCTTCAATTCGGAAACTGTCCAGAGATGTCACGCTTGCGGGAATACAAAGTACAGAGGATGTTGAACTTGAGCCGATTGAATCGGCAACAATGAACCGGCGGTATGCTGGTGATGGTGGCCCGCGGATATCTTGGACAAAGTCTGGACAAACACCCGCTGACTCAGCCGCTGACTACTGCTTTGGCCGGCCGACCGGACTTGCACAGCGGACACAAGGGCCGGATCAGCTGCCGACGGCGGCTGCGGGTCCCCCGACATTCTCCGACGGGCGGTGGCACCGTGCATTCTATCATGAACATGTGTGCGTGGCAGTGTGGCAGTGTGGCAGTGTGGCAGTGGGTGGCCGAGGACGGCTTCTTCTCGTCTTCTCCGTGCCGTGTCGTTTTGTAGCTAATAAGAAGGCGTCGCTAAACGGCCCGCAGGAAGCGGTCTCCACTCACATTTGGTCATGGTGGTGAGCCGAGAAATTGTGCCGGCCGTGTCTGCGAGCACGTCAAGATACAGGGGCCGATGGGAGGATGTACTCGCGAGCATTGACGGCTGCAGATTGCCGAGGGCGAGTCTCGCGGAGGACGCCGTCTTTCCGCCTGCCGCCTCTGATCACTGATCCGACATGGCCTGACTTGCAGCGACCGAGACGGCAGACGACGGGCAGCACCACAAATACGAAACACGGACAATCGGTCCGGCCTGCATGAGAGAATACTGGGTCAGCGGAGGCGCGTCTGCTCGAATACGACAGCCAGTCGCAGGGCCACACTGCGCCCATGTGAAGGACACGGCGGGTATGCTCAGTCGAGGAACACACGGAACGGCATGCGCAGCCGACGCCGAAGCGAAGAGGGCACGAAAAGGAGCGAAACGGCAATAGCTGGGCCAAGACGAAAACCGACGGAACCGCAGACCAAAACGGGTGATCCGCCAGATGACTGGACGGAAAAACGTGAGCGGGCGCCGATGCAGGTAGACGTGTCCAGATGCACGATGCAGCACCACATACAAAGGGCGTCTTTTGCCACGACCTCGAAGCGACTCGCCAAATAGTGTGTGGTCAGTGTCCACTGACCCCCTACCAGACGACCCCTCACTGCACAGTCCGTCTCTCGGCCCCGCCGTCGCGCAGCAGAGTCTAGGCCATTCTGAGTCAGCCAGCAGGCGGGACGTGCAGCGCGCGTCGCTAGCGGCCACCGCCTGGGGCGGAAAGAGCCAAAACCGACCGCCCAGCGGTCCCTCTGCTCTCGTCCGTGTCTCCGTTTCTCTTACCGTTTTGCCGTCTATCGATTCCTTGCGTCTCGTCTCTCGCTCGCCGGTTTCTGTGCCTTGTCCTTCTCCGGCCCAATCTTGGTCCCTACCGTTCCCAATCTACTTGTTATCTAATTGTCCTCTCCTCGCCGCTACCCTCCTTTCCCTCTTTCCCTCTTGCTCTTCTTCCCCCCTTCTCTTTTCTTTCAATTGCCCGAGAACGACAACGACCGCGCAGCAAGAAAACAGAAAGACGAAAGCTAAACCAGACACAAGCACAAACGCACAAACGCACAAACGCGCAAACACCAAACGCCAGCACACAGCCAAATAGGTGACCGTTACGTCAGCCGCAAAAAAATAGGTACGTCAGTCGCATCATGCAGCAGCTCCGCCTGGGATTGCCTCTTTGCCTTGGCCTTGGTTTGGCTGTTTTTCCTCTTGTTTCCTGCTTGGACCTGCCCCGTTAGCACTCTGCTGCAGCCTTCGTCCTTCCCTCGTCTGGACCCTCTACCTCCTGCCTCTGGGCCTTTGGTCGCCCCTTCCCTTGTCTTCCCACCCCACCAAAGCTCTTTCCCCCACAATGCCCCAATCCACCACAGCCGACGAATCAACGCGTCGCAGCACCCCACCGCATTAGGTCGGCACTATGACGCCTGCCCAATCACACCTACAGTGCTTTGTAAAATCAGCATCATCGGTTGTGGCAGGAAAGAGCGACTGATAGAGCGAGCGCCATGCGTTCCTGCAGCGCATGCGCTGATGAGCCGTGGCCAGGTTCATGATTGTCCCAATCTTTCTCTGCCACATCTCGTCTTCGGCGTCTTCATATGCGCCTTTGCGTGCTTCACGCTTTGGGTGCTTCCGTCCGTTTCCCAATCTCCTCTCCACCCCTCCTCTTATCTGCCCGCTCGTTTTGCCTAATTCGCGTCCTGGCCATTCGGAGTTGCTCTTTTGCTCCTTTTCCGCTCCCCAGGCTGGAGAATCCTGGACGTCTTTGCCGAGATCTTGTTTTTTTTTTTGTTCCGTCGCTTCTTCGCCTCTTCGCGTCATCTCTCTCCTTGTTCTTAATTGCGCCCATTTCCCGCACTCTTCTGACCTCTGAAGCGTGGCCACGCATTGCAGACCTCCGTCGACACCGCCTCTGCGCTGGCTTTCAGACCAAAAGGAATCCACCTCTCCACCGCCCAGCTCTAAACGTCCCGGTCTTTGAGCCTTTGAGCTTTGTCCTCCACCACAATTCATTCCTACCGCTTCGTCTCGACTTGCGCCCCCTTCACTCTTTTCCCATCTTTAGTCTTCGCCTTCCGTCGCTCCCGAAAGTCGCCCACGGCGGATCTCCGGGACGGCAGCTCGAGCTACTGCTGCCTACTAAACTAGGTCCATCTTCAGCTACATCGCTTCAGACCAAAAGACCATCACCTCGAAATGGCTACCATCACCGCCCGCCGCGAGTCCCTCTCGGAAATCCGCAAGGAGAACCCGGATCTGGCGCTCAGCGGTAACATCATTTCGGCCACGTTCAGCATTCCGCACACGCTCAATTACCGTCTGGGAGGTGAATGGGTGAGTCATTAGAGAAGGAGTCATTGGAGAAGACGAGAAGACAAGAAGACGGGCTCGGATCGCTGACAAAAACAGGACCTCAAGCCTCGCCGCGGCCAGTCCGCCCTCTTTGACTCCTTCTCCTACCTCTCGTCCGAGCAGACGCCGTGGAACCACACCGTTGTCGCATGGACCGGCGAGATTCAGCACCCTATCGAAACGCCCTCGCCGCCCGACACACCTCCCACCACGGCCACCTCGGCTCCCTTGAACCCGCTCTCGGCCCCCATCTCCATTGACGGGTTCCGCCCGGTCGTGCCGCAGCAGTCAGACAGTGATGGCCTCTACATTCCTCGCGAGGACATGGCGCGCCTCGAGCAGAAGCTTTTCCATGACACACGCATCAAGACGGTTCCTGTCTGGCTGGCCGACGACAACCAGGACCCTACCGAAGACGGCGTGCGGCTCTGCGACCAGGGCCGCTGGCGACGCTACGCCGAGCAGGAGCTCTACGGCCTCTTCCACTACAAGCAGCACGCCCCGACGGAGAGCCGCAAGGAGCGCCTGCATTGGGCCGACTTTTATCGCATGAACCAAAAGTTTGCCAACCGCATTGCCGAGATCTACAAGCCGGGTGACATTGTCGTCGTCCACGACTACTACCTAATGCTGCTGCCGAGCATGCTGCGCCAGCGTCTGCACGGTGTCTACGTCTCCTTTTTCCTGCACTCGCCCTTTCCCAGCAGCGAATTCTTCCGCTGCCTGCCGCGGCGCAAGGAGGTGCTCGAGGGTGCGCTCGGCGCCAACCTGATTGGCTTCCAGAGCTACGGCTTTGCCCGCCACTTTGCCAGCTGCTGCACGCGGCTGCTCGGCTTCGAGGCCACGGCCACTGGCGCCAGTGCCTACGGCTCGCACGTTACCTTTGACGTCTTCCCCATTGGCATTGACGTGGCCAAGGTCGAGCGGTTGGCCTGGAGCGATGCTGTGACGAAAAAGTACGAGGCGCTGCGCGCCATGTACGCCGGCAAGAAGATTATCGTGGGCCGCGACCGGCTGGACAGCATCCGCGGCGTGGACAAGAAGCTGCTTGCCTTTGAGTGCTTCCTGGGCAAGTACCCCGAGTGGCGCGACAAGGTCGTGCTGATCCAGGTCACCAGCCCGACGTCGGTGGTGGAGGAGCGCGACAGCGAGGAGGCCAAGATTGCGTCACGCGTCAACGAGCTAGTCATGTCGATCAACGGCACGTACGGCTCGCTCGGCTTCTCGCCCGTGCAGCACTACCCGCAGTACCTCAGCCAGGACGAGTACTTTGCGCTGCTGCGGGCCGGCGATATTGGCCTGATCACGTCGGTGCGCGACGGCATGAACACGACCAGTCTCGAGTACGTCATTTGCCAGCGCGACCACCATGGCCCCCTCATCATCTCCGAGTTCAGCGGCACGGCTGGCAGCCTGCGCGAGGCCATCCACATCAACCCCTGGGACTACGCGCTCGTGGCCGACGCCATCCACCGTGGCCTGACGCTGCCGCAGGCCGACCTGGACCGGATGCAGGAGAGCCTGTACGAGCATGTCACGACCAACAATGTGCAGAGCTGGATCACGGGCTTTGTAGAGCGCCTGGTGCACGTCTTGAGCTCGCGCAAGAACGTCGAGGCCACGCCGCCGCTGGACCGGACGGACCTGCTGACGCGCTACCGCAGTGCGCGGCGGCGCCTGTTCATGTTTGACTACGACGGCACGCTGACGCCGATTGTGCGCGACCCGAGCGCGGCCATTCCGTCGGTGGCGATCATCACGGCTCTCAAGGCGCTGGCCTCGGACCACCGCAACGCCGTGTGGATCATCAGCGGCCGTGACCAGGAGTTCCTCGGCAAGCACCTGGGCCACATTGCCGAGCTGGGCTTCAGCGCCGAGCACGGCAGCTTCATGCGCCACCCGGGGCAGACGGAGTGGGAGAACCTGGCGGCGACGCTGGACATGGGCTGGCAGCCCGAGGTGGTTGCGACCTTTCAAAAGTACACGGACCGTGTGCCGGGTAAGTGTCGGAGAAGGAGAACAGGACGAGACCAGTGCTGACCGACAGGTTCCTTTATCGAGCGGAAGCGGTGCGCCCTGACGTGGCACTACCGGCTGGCCGACCCTGAGCAGGGCGCGCACATGGCGCGCGAGTGCCAAAAGGAGCTGGAGGCGACGGTCGTGCGCAAGTGGGACGTGGACGTGATGACGGGCAAGGCGAACCTCGAGGTGCGGCCGACGTTTATCAATAAGGGCGAGATTGTCAAGCGGCTGGTAGCGTCGTACGGCGCCGACATGCAGAGCGTGTGTGCAGCCGACGATGTCCCGGCGACGACAACGACGACGACGGCAGCGGCAGCGGCAGCGCCCGCAGCGGTGGCGCCCGTGGCGACGCCGACCAAGACCAGCGAGCTCGAGTTTGTGCTGTGCATGGGCGACGACGCGACGGACGAAGATATGTTCCGGGCGCTCAACGGGCTGTCGTCCCCGCAGGACGACGGCCGTCCGGCGGACGTGCAGTCGGACCACCTCTTCACGGTGACGGTCGGGGCAAGTACTAAGGTTACTCTAGCCAAGTGGCACCTGTTGGAGCCAGAGGACGTGATTGAGACGGTGGCACTGCTAGCGGGCACGGGCGAGCAGCCGATGATTGTGGACGAGGTGAACCTGGCGGTGCTGAGCGCGGTGGAGGGCCACGTGCCGGCGGACGGACACGTGCGGGGGTAGTTGGACTTGGTTGGCAGATACACGGACGCGAATACGAAGCAACGGTATAGAGCTATTCCACAATACAGGGCTGGACAAGTTTTGATTTTCCAGTTTTCTTCATACGGAAGATATTGCCGTTTTTGGTTAGGCTTGTTTCTTGTCTGGATCGTCAGCCTCGACGAGGCCGTGGCAGCCACGGTAGGCCGGCGGCTCCGGGCTTTTCCAGGTGGCGAGGACGGCGTCGCGGTCGACCATGTCATAGACGTCGATGCCGAGGGGCCGGCAGCAGTCGAGCATGCTGGCGGTGGTGCCGTCGGCCTCGCCCCAGCCCCAGGCGGAGAGGTCGCCGCCGGGACAGGCAGAGACAGCGCAGAGGACGTCGACCTCGGCGAAGAACTCCCAGTAGTCGCCGGGCTTGGCCGGGCAGGGCTCCATAAAGTAGCGGCCCTGGGAGTCGAGGCCGGTGACCTGGAAGATGTTGAGCACGTCGTGGACGTCGGCCTCGCCGAGGCCGTGCGGCAGGATGGCGCGCACGAGATTCGAGTGGCAGTGGCGGTCAAAGTCGGTGCCGCTGATGAGGCGGTCGACGTAGGGGTCGCAGCGCGTGCCGAGCAGGTCGTGCACGCGGCCGCCGACGGCATCGACGCCCGTCTCCCCGGCGCCGTACGACGCCAGGCTGTCGGCCGTCACCGTCAGCAGCGGCCGCAGGTAGGGCAGACAGCTCCAGAGGCGGTCGCCGACGCGCACGTGGCTGCTCTGCAGCTGGCGCGTGCGTGCGGCCCAGAAGCGCTCGCGGGGGTTGTGCAGGTGCCAGACATTGAAGTCGGCCACCTGCGGGCCCTCGGGCGTGGACAGGCGGCAGACCTGGCCGGCGCGCACGATCCAGGCGCGGCCGGTGCGCGGCGGCACGACCAAGGAGGCCGCCTTGGTGCGGCCGCCGGGCTCGACGCCGGTCTGGGCAATGGCCGCGTAGAGCGGGCGGTCGAGGGGGATGGGGTCGTAGGCGGGCGGTGGCGGCGACGGCGGCATGATGGCGGCAGAAGAGATGGTATACGGAGGAGCATATCCGAGGGGGCGTCACGGCTACGAGTACTAGAGGAAATATATACCACAGTCGCCGCAGACGGCAGCGATAAGACCGGCCCACCGTCGGAGTCTGTTGCTGTTTCTGCTTCGGCCTTTCCCGTTGGTGGCATCACGTGATATGACTCTTGGGCACGTGATATATTGAAGAAAGAGCCCTACGCTGTCTCGTGGGGCAGCGGTTTGCGGCCGTAAATGACATAGCTGCAGGTCAGCAGGGCGCCTAGGGGGGGGGGGGGGGGGGGGCACAACGTACACGGGCATGTAAAAGTGGCAGTGCAGGTCCTGGACGTCCTGGCGGGCGTCCATGAGGAGGAGCTCGACCTCGGCGGGGGACATGCCGAGGCCGCGCGTGAGCGTGGTCATGGTGATGGCCGACATGCCCTCGAGAAAGTTTGTCATTTGCCAGAGGCCGAGCGTCTTGGCCTCGCGGCCCTTGGGCCAGGCGTTGCCGGGCAGGGCAAACTTTTCCTCGACGACATCGACGAAGCCGACCTCGCGCAGGAGGCCAGCGATCTTGGGGGTGAGCATCATGTCGCGGCCGAGGGCGGCGCCGGCCTGGACGTAGAGGCCGTCGAGGCGCTGGAGGGCACGGCCGCGGAGGCTGTCGTCGACGGCGCGGAAGCGGCCCTGGAAGTCCTGCCACTCGAGGTAGCCGCCGGGGGCGAGGCTGTCAAAGGCGCTGCGGATGACGCGTTTGGCGTCGGAAAAGGAGTGCCAGAGCAGGCGCATGTGGACGAGATCAAAGGGGGTGCCGCCGTAGGCCCAGTCGTCCTCGGCGTCGTCGATTTCGAAGCGGCAGTTGGGCGGGACAAAGGCCGGTTGGATCGGGCTGAGGTCGGTGCCGAGCACGTCGGTTTCGGGGTGGAGTGTGGCTGGTCGTTAGGGAGGAGCGAGAGAGGGGGAGAAGGAGAGAGGAAACAACAGCACTCACCATATTCAATCGCCCAGATGCCCGTCCCAGTGCCCACGTCCAACACGCGCCGCGGCGACGACACCGGCGCGCGCGCCAGCTGTCCCTTGAGCAGCAGCACAAAGATGGCATGCTGCAGGTCTGCGGCACGTTAGTGTGGGGAGGGGGGGGGGCGCAAGGAACCCTTGGGGGGGGAGTGCCATCGGGACCAACACACCCAACCGTTCTTGCTCGCTCTGTCGCAGTTAGCACACGTGTCTGGCAGCTCAGACCCCTTTGAGACGCCCTCCACTCACCTCGTCGTTGGGCATCAGGTATTCTGTTTGTCAGCCGTGTCCTGCATCGTTGCGCATCCTCCCCGTATCCATGATTCATCCACGTACTGCCCTGCTTGTACTTGTGGAACGTCCGCCCGTTCTCCTCGACAAACTCGTAGATGCTCGACCGCACCGACTGCGTCGACGATCTGTGCCGTCAGCGGGTGTCCTTTGCAGCCGCGCCCAAACGTACGGTGCCTCGATATCGCCCAGCGCCGAGTCCGCATCGTCGTCGATGCTCAGGCCCGTGCTGAAGACGGATGACGCGCCGTCGCTCACCACGTCGGCCGTCAGCTGGGTCGATCTGGCCGTCGTCGCAGTCGCCGTCGCAGTCTCTGCCGTCACCGTGTCGATCGCTGCCGCATTCGTCGCGCCCGCTGGCGCTGCTGTCTCGTCCGCCATGGCAAAAGGTGCGTCGCAATCAGGGGAATAGGGAGTACCGCGTAATATTCGAATACCAAAGGGAAACGAGAACAGAAAACCGATCCGATCGATCGAGCGCCAAATCGTGTCGAACCAGGGTCAAAACGGCCAAAAGTCGCCAAGTCGGAAGGAACAAGGAAAAGAGCCAACAGCCGGAGAGTGCCAACCGCCCGTCAGACGGCCCATTGCTGTAGCGCCATTTTCTGCTCCTTTCCCACTTTCCTTCCGTCCTCTTTCCGCCCCCTGCGCTGTTTGCTTCCTCTTTGGTCTTGGTCCGTCTGCGTGTCTGCTTCTTTTGTCCAGTGGCCGCGGCCCTAGCCGTCTTTAGCTGGGCCGCTCGTTAGCTGGGCCGCCGCTTCCGCAGAGGGGTGTTTCGTCACGTGATTATAAAAGGCACGTGTCATGTGCTCGACGGCGGGCGTTATACCAAGAACGAGAAAGACGAAAGTTTGCTCCGACGACATGGCCCTGTCGACAAGTACCCAGAGCCAAGTGATGAGCGGCGAGAACTTCTCAAATGAAAAACTCGACAGTGCGAATGCCGCGCTCTCCTTGTCTTGACGTCAGGCCCGACAAGCAAACACTCTGAATCTGCACGCCTTTTGACGCGCAGTTAGTATGGGACGTCTAAAGACATGTCTGGCGGAGACGTAGATCTGAAACGTCTTGACAGGGCAAGAAACATGCTTTTTCGCTGTTCTTGGTTCAAGTCAAGAAACTGCCCGCCAGGTCGGCAGGACAGCTTTGGATTGGAAACCAAGTGCAATGAGATATAGTGGAATTCCTCCAAGTGGCGGCCATACTCTGTCGAGAAGTTGAAGGGAAGGATGTGGTATGCCAACTCGAGAGAGCGCATGCGCGCATGTTCCCAATGTCCCGATGTGTCTTGTTTGTATTTTCTTTCCGTCCAAAACACCAGCAGCCGACCGGTCGGCATCGCACGACAAGATCAAAACATCAGTAGAGACTCGCTGCCAAAGTGTGCTGCGAATTGGAGATGGACGGCCGCCAGATCTCCCCCCTCGCACGTCACCGACAGAAATCGCGCACGCTCGCCCTCCTGGCCTCTGCCGCCCGGTCGATCGGGCCGTCCGTCCTGGGCGCTCGCGCAACGTCTGGCTGGCACAAGGCGCCACTCGACCGGCGCATCGACAACATGTCGCCATTTTGGCGGCCAGCCGCCCATGGGCCTCCATCGATCCCCCGATGCAACGGTCCAATCGGGAAGGAGGCAGTCGGCCTGTAGACCTCCTGCCTCTTTCGCCTCTTTCGCTGTCTGGACCACGGTGCACCAGAATCCCACCCGTCCAAGCGTCTCGACCGATGGCCATCTGCCGCCTGGCCAAAGCTTGTCTGCCGCGCGTGCACGGTCCGTCGAGATGCTCTTATCTTCACAAGCCAGAACAAAAGAACCGCCAATCGACAATCACAAGCAGCCATCCCACGTCACTCGACCATGGACCCAAAGGACGACAGTGCTACGCTGTTTGGGAAGGTGCCGAGACGATCGACGGTCGACCGCTCGGCTCGTTTGCCTCGCGGGGCAGGTGCACTTTTGTCCGGCTATCGACACCGTTTGGGCAGGAGCTGAACAGGCGCTTGGCGGTGTCTCTGATTGGCGCGCCGTCTGGCCAGACGTCTGTCGAGCCGGACGACGACACCTTTTGCTGCAACGTCGTGCTGTGCCGGGCGACGACACCTTTGCTGCGACGGTTGGCGCCATGGTAGCGACGGGAGGAGACATGGATTGTCGCCATGGCAGCGACTAGACGGGAGACTAGACGGGGTCGACGAGTATAAGAGGAGGGTTTGTCGTCTTTTGTCTCGTCCTTGTCTCGTCATTCTCTCGTCCTTCTCTCGTCAAGTCTCTCAGTCCTCTCCTCGGATGCCATCTCTCCTCTCCTCTCAGCTTCTGCCTCTGTCTACCCCTCCTTCTCCTCCACCATGAAGCTCTCCCTTGCTGCCCTCGCCGCCGCACTCCTCGCAGACGTCGCCCTCGGCGCCCGCTTCACCGAGCGCCGCCGCGAACGCGCCGCGCTCCGTCGCCGCACCGCCGGTGGCGACCGCGCCGGTCTCAGTCTGCCGCGCCTCGGCGCCGTCGGCGTGTCAGACGCGGTCGAGGCCGCCGCCAACGGCTCGGCCACGGACGTCGAGTACAGCTCCAACTGGGCCGGCGCCGTCCTCGTCGCGACGGGCTACAAGGTCGTGACGGGCACGTTTGTGGTGCCGACGCCCAAGGCGCCGACGGGCGGCAGCAGCCGGACCGAGTACGCGGCGTCGGCTTGGGTCGGCATCGACGGCGATACGGCGCAGAACTCGATCCTGCAGACGGGCGTCGACTTTTACGTGGAGAACGGCAAGGCCTCGTACGACAGCTGGTACGAGTGGTATCCCGACTATGGTACGTCTGCGCCGGACACGCTGCCGCCATTCTTCTGACGCGTCCAGCCTATACCTTTAGCGGCATCACGATCTCGGCCGGCGACACCATTACGGTGACGTATGTCGTCTCTTTTTCTCCCCCTCTCTCCCTCTCTCTCCCGTGCTTCTTCCTTGCCCTAACATCTCAGCGTCACGGCCACCAGCACAAAGGCCGGCACGGCCGTGATTGAAAACGTCTCCACCGGCAAGTCCGTCTCGCACTCGTTCAGCAGCGAGTCCAACGCGCTGCAGCAGCTCAACGCCGAGTGGATCGTCGAGGACTTTGAGGAAAATGACGCGCTCGTGCCCTTTGCCAACTTTGGCTCCGTCACCTTTACCGACGCCTATGCCACCAACGCCTCGGGCACCTATGGCCCAACCGGCGCCACCCTGATCGATATTGAGCAGAGCAACACCGTCCTCACGTCTGTCAGCGTCTCGGGGGACGCCGTGACGGTGTCGTATGTGTAAGAGGAGTGTGACGGCGACAGGGGAGAGGCTCTGTGAAGGAAGAGATGGCAAGACACCGCAAGACACCACAAGACACAAGAACGACAAGACACTTGCTTATGCAGAAGCGTATGGGCGGATACAAGTACACAGAATGGAGTGAATTGGATATACAGTCAATCATCATCATGCAATCATACCGTCGTGTCGTCGTGCATCATTGGTCCGCTCCCACCGGCAGCATCCACACCTCCTCGCGCCCGTCCACGACAAACTCGTGCGGCGCAAAGTGGGCGTTGTTGTAGTTGTCTGGCCCGACCAGGACGAGGTCTTTGGCGTGGACCTTGCCACGGTCTTCGTCTGCCGACTCGTCGCTGAAAAAGTCGGCGCCTTCCGTGTACACCGTGTCGTCCAGCCCGGGCTCGCCCAGGCGGTAGATCTTGAGGCACTCGATGCCGACAACCAGAGGCACGTCCGTGCTGGTCCACCGCGCAACCTTGAGGCCGGTGACGAGGAAGACGGCCTTTTTGTGCATCGTCGCCCGGAGGTACTCGGCCACCGCGGCCTGCTCCAGCGAGGCGGCCACGTATTCGGGCGTGGGGTAGAAAAAGGTGGTCTCGATGCTGGGCAAGCCCGTGCTGTCGTCGAGACGGACAGGCAGCAGCCGGGACCAGGGCGCACCGTCCACGACGGCCGTCCTGCTGTCGCGGAAAATGTCGTTGTTGTGAATAGGGACGCGCGAGGCGTGCTGGAGGCCGTGGCGAAGCGGCCGCATCTGCTCGCGGCAGTCGAAATCGCACAGGACAGTGCCGAGGTCGAAGGGGCCTTTGGGGGGGGCTATTGTGGTGGCATTGGGGGGGAGATGATAGGTCGGGAGGGCGGTCATACCGCTGCCCATGTAGTAGCTGACCAGGTTGGAGAGAGCCTTCATGGCGAGGTGAGGCGCGGGTGGTGTAGGTAAGGAGTAGTAAGAATAGGTTGGAGAACGGGTAGAGAAACGGGTTAGAGGATCGCAACAGAAGAATTGGAGAAGGAATTGGGGAAACGGGCAAGACGACTGAGAAAAGACGACTCGAAAAAAAGACACAAGACACGACACAGCACCACAGAGGCGAATCGCCCGTCAGACCACGGTGGCAGACGTCTTCGCACGTACGGAATGCGCCAGCGGGGCCGGGCTGAGCCAAGAGGTCGCCGCGAGGTATTTTCCGTCTTTTCGCATCCTTTCCGCCGCCCGCCTCTCAGGCCATTCCGCCCAGTCGGCCCACCACCACACGAGTTTCGTTGCGCGCGACACAAAACGCCAGGACGCCCGCCATGGGCAGACAGTGCCAGCCCGTGCCCGCGTGCTCGTGCGGCTCGTGGGCCGCCGTGGCCCCAAAGTCGAGGTGCACGGCGTCGCGCCGGCGCCATGCCGTCTTGTCGTGCGCCGGGCTCTGGAAGCAGACACGTCGCGGCCGCGGATAGACCGTCGCCCGGTCGACGTTGACGCGGCACTCGCCTAGCGCCCGCACCCCGCCGTGGTCGTACCAGAGCAGGACGCCGCGGCAGAGGCCGGTCACCGGGTCGGCGAGCGTCTCAACGAGGCGGACGTGGCCCAGCGGCGCCCAGAGCGGCCAGAGCGGCCAGCGGGGACACAGGAGAGGCGGTTCGACAGACAGACGGGCGTCTGACGGACTAAAGCCGCCAAGAAGCTCCAGCGGCTGGCCGTCTTCCGACTCGCCATGGATCAGCACCGCATCAGGGCCGCGCGCGACCAGTCGATCAGGCTCGACCGCCGGCAGCGATCCAACGGCAAAGTCGCCCGCCAGCCGGAGACGGGCCTGGAGCAGCATCAGCACGAGGATCAAGTAGACACGCACACACCAACCCAAACACTGACCACAACACTCCGTCCTAGACGCGTCGTCCGCATGCCCACCGCGTCGACGCTGTCGACCGCCCCAATCGGCAGGTAGGTGCACACGGCGGCCTCCTGGCGGCGCAGCGGGAGGCGGCGGCACGTGTCGAGCGCGGTGTCGTCGGCCGCGAGGTGCGCGTGGATGCCGTAGAAAAAGCCGGCCGACGAGAGAAAGGTGAGGCCACAAACGCGGTCGAGCGGCACAGCGGCCAGACGGCGCCAGGCAGCCGGTTCTTCGGGCGCGCAGACAATGCAGGCGGCCGGGTCCGGCGGCGCGGGCGTGTTCCAGAGCAGCACCGGATGGGTGACATCGGCGGGCGGACTCAGCCGGGCCAGACCGTCGCGCAGCTCGAGCGTGACGGCCGGGCATTCCTGCAGGATAAAGGCGTGGGTGCGCGAGACCGCGTGGTCGTACGGCGGCCGTCGGGCAAGCCGTTCGATGCGGCAAATCCCGCGCGCGTCCATTGTGACACGCGCCAGGGGCCGAGGGGTGGTGGCAGCGGCTGTCGCGGCTGCAGCAGAGCGGCAGTCAAGGCGGTCCAGGCAGAGTCGCCCGCCCCTGTCCCATGAGGCCACGTCAGCCAGGGGCAGCTGCAGACGCTCGCCCGCGGTCGCCAGCCGGGCCACAGCGGCCACGACGGCCATGGCGCGCCACAGCAGCTCGTGCGGACACAGCCGCCAGACGGCGTGGACCAGCTCGTCCGGCAGCGTTGCCAGACCGGCCAGTCCACAGCCCGCTGTCACGCGGCGCGAAACGGCTACCCGCAGCGGCGTCCACGCCAGGTGCAGCGCCGGCGCGCCCTGCCACGGACTCTGCCAGGCGCCTGCGCGCCAGAGACGGTCCAGCAGGATGTGGCAGTCCCGTCGGTCGCCCCGTCGCCGTGCCTCGCCGCCAAAGACGAGGAGACATTCGTGGTGCACTGTAACGGCCGCCGGCGCCCGTTGACAGGCGCCGCAGTCGGCCACGCGGCACAGCCGTCGTCCGCCGACGGCTGCACTCTCAACGGTGCCACTGCGCGGCAGCATCAGCGGACGCGTGCATTCGGCGAGACGGGTCGAGTCGGCCGTGCCGAGTACTAAAAACAGGCCGTTAGTTGGGACGTGCAGCGACGACTTGTGGGGAAAACGGCACAGCAAAAACGAGGGCTCACACACAACCACCTCCTCGCACCAAAACACGTCGTCGCCGCAGGCCGCGCAGACAGGCCGCACGGGCAGATGGTCGGTCATCGCGTAGAGAGAAAAGGCAGCGGAAAATGAAGCACAAAAATTGCACGAGAGAGATGGAGAGAATTCGCGAGGAAAGCTCGAGAGCCAAGGCAGGCGCGACCCAAGTCGAAAGATGGCCCGCTTATTTGGGCCAGAACAGGCGCTGCACCAGGGCGAGAGAGGAAGCTGCCATGGAGGGCGGCGGCACGTGTCTACGTGTCGAGACGATAACACGATGCGATAAGGCAGAGAGAATGCCGGGCGGAACTCAAAAGGTGGTCGGCAGCAAACGGACGGAAAGGCGAGCAGCGAGCAGCGACAGAGCGAGGCCGCGGGATGGCGTGACCGCGGCGGGAAAACGCACAGGTGACTGGGGAAACGGCAAAAGAACCAAGCATCGAATCCATCGAATCATTTCCTTCCCCCCTCCTACTTGCTCTCCACCGACGCCACCACCGACGCCACCACCGCGTCCAGGTCCTCGTCCTGCAGCCCCAGCAGCTCCATCGAGTATTCTGGCTTGGCCGTCCAGTCGCCCTCGAGCACCCCCAGCACGTACACGAGGTCTTCCACCGCCTGCAGATCGCCCCCGTCCGCCGCCGCCTTGCGCTCCCGAATGTAGGCATCCGTGTCCACGCGGGTCACCATCCACGGCATGCCGCCCGTCGCCCGTTCCAACGCCGCCAGCAGCTCGTTTTGCGACACGCAGAAGCTCTGTACCATCAACACCCGGTTCGCCGTCGCCGCGTCGTCCGCGCCGCGCCGCAGCAATGCCACCGTCGCCTCGCCGAGCCGCGCCAGCGTCGACAGCGAGCTGCGACCATTGCCGTCGCCCAGAATTTCGGCCGTGTGCGTGTCGAGAAAGGCGTGCAGAAAGCCGCCTTTCAGGCCCCAGTCGAAAAAGTGCCCGCCCACAATGCTCGTGTACGTGAACCCGGGCGTGGCCGCCGCCAGCGCCTCGAGCCGCGCCCGCACTGTTTCCTTCTTTTCAAACAGCGGCACTAGCGCCCGCGCCGTCGGGCTGCGCGCGTCCACGCTGCCATAGTCGGCCGGCACGTACCGCTGCACGCCCGCCGCCGCCGCCGCCGTCGCCAGCCGCAGGTGCGCATCCAGGTCGCGCAACGGGAATGCCACCACCACCGCGTCTTGGCCCCGCAGCACCGCCGTCAGCGCCTCCGTCGTCCACCCATCGTCCACCGTCAGCAGCGTCGCGCCCGCCGGCGGCCCGCCCGACGTCGACGACGCCCGCTGCAGCACGCTCACGCGGAACGAGCCCGCCCCCAGCAGCGCCGTCACCAGAGGCCCGCCCAGGTTGCCGTGCGCTCCCACCACTGTAACCGTGTTGATCGACATTGTGCAGTGAATGAGTGTGGAAAGATGGACGGGAAAGGCCGATTGGCGATAGCGATCGATGGCGATATCGGATTAGTGCACCGGCCCGGTCACGTGCGATAACTCATGCGGGGTGACCGCTACGATTTACCGTATTTGAAACTGGCAAGGATAGCCAAATCCTTTTAGCGCTTCTTAGCTGTTTGTATCAGCCCCGGCGGAAAAGACCCGAGCATCCTCCATTTGGGGGGCAATGTCAAAGCATCTATCTGCCTTGGAGTTTAGGGATATTGTGAGTAGAGGGAGTCTTTGTTGATGACTCTTGAAGGCTGTTCCTCTCACATTTTAGAGTACGTCTAGATATTCTCCAAGATCGTCAGCCTTGCTGGCGGTTAGGACTGTTGGGCAGGACAAACACCAACCAGGCATAAGATATCGGCGGGCAATCTCTTCCACCGGTAATTATCCAGTGTTCTATTTTTCATGTCTGGCTCAACCCATGACATTACTAGTAATCTTATTGTATTCATTCAGTTCGTCTAAAAGTTGTCTGCTCATGTTATACTTTGTTTCGTTGTATTAGGTAAAATTGGGAGACTGACAATATTAACCATGGTAATAGACACTTTGACTGTGCCATCTCTATTACAATCATTCCTTTGTCTTTTAAATATTCTCGTTGTTCTGCTGTGACGTTATAACAACGGCAGAGAACTTTGCAAAGAAAAAAAGGCTCCTGTTACAGTTGTACAAAAAAACATTCAGCAGACATCCCCAAAAATAAAAGTGGCTCCGCTGGGGCTCGAACCCAGGACCTTCTGCGATCTCAAATCGCTTGTGAAGCAGACGTCGTAACCAACTAGACCACGGAACCGCTTCTTGTTTTTTCCAGAGGTCTTAGAGCTAGGATAAGGACAGTGAGCAAAGACGGAGACTGTCCAATCTACCATATCCAGTCCATCGTCAATTATCGGCAACTAAAAGGAGCCCAATTCGACCACGGAAAGTCTTTTATCCTTGTTGGGGATTGTTCACCAGTGATTTCCAGCAAGACCAAGCTTTGGAAACCTTGCAGGAGCGTGATATCAAGATCCATGACGGCCACGGCGCAGATCTACGTGCGCGCAGGCTCCCTGTGGCATTATGTCGAGATGCAACCAGGAAAGCAAATGAACGGTTTTGCAAGGACGAAGATCATCTAGGCTCTCAAATGGAATAGCCTAGTCGAATTGAGCAGTCTCATTCCTGTATTTTCGCGGTGATCATTGATGCAAGACAAAGTCTCGAATTCTCCTAAAACGCATTCCTGCTCTGTTTTCCGCCTGTTTGTGCTCTTGTCTGCTGTGTCCCAGCAGCTGAACACTCCCTGCCGCTGTGCAACGACCGTTGTGCCTTGCACCGCGGCCATGACACCGCCCCTCGTCTGCGTTGCTCGTCCGACGTCGCACCACGCCAAGGCTGCAGTGACTGCCGGACAGCGCATCGCTCCGCCGCCATGCACAGCCACGCCTCCAGCCAGTCGAAACGACGACCGAACGGCGACCGAAGGCCGATCGATGCAGCAGTCGGACTTGTACAACTGGAATGCAGCGCACCTGCCGTTGATCGTTGTTGATCGTTTGGTCTTGTCCCTCCATGGCCGGACTACATCGGTCTCACGGACAAGGCGTCGGCCGATGGAGAAGGCCGAGACGCAGTCGTCAATCGCGTGGAATGAGGGCACTGCTCCCGCCGCAACACAGTCCCACGTCAGCCGTCAACAGCCACCACGGCCGTAGTCGTCGATTTGTACACATTATATTTAGTACCCAGATTTGTGAAGATTCCCCAAACGCCTTGAAGCCATCGGTCAGTTTGTGGAGGCGACCTGCCGTCTAGAGAACAGAATGCTGAAATGTGAGAGAAAAAAAAGAGAACAAGAAAGAGAGAAAAAGCCTCCGCCCTTGCTATGGTACATATTAGGTATTAGTCCAACAGATGGGGGCCGTAAGAATGAGGAAACAAAAAACTCCATATCCCAATAGCTGCCTATCCTATGCTGTGCGCCCGCAGATTGTGTGTTCCCATGAAACGTGATATGACAAAAATGATGCGAATTAAAACAAGATTAACTGATTTCCATGGTCAGAGCCGGCACGTCAAAGGTGACGCTGTAGTTGGAGTAGTAGGCCTCGGAGCCAAAGGCGAGGTAACCAATGTAATCTTCGGTCGTCGGGACGTGTGCGAGGCCAAAGTCGGCGAGCGAGGTGATGAGGGGCAGAATGGTGCCGTGAAAGCTGGCGGTAGTGTCGGCAGCGATCCAGGTCAGCACGTACTGGTCCTTGTCGTTGGTGCCGTTGTAGAGGGTACTGGCAGGTTAGCAAGGCGGCCAGGAGACAGTAAGGGAGACAGCGGAAGACGCACAAGTTCACACCCTCGATAATCTCGGATCCAATGATGCCGTCGGACCAGCCAATGGGGTCCGCATAGCCAAACTGGGCGAACCAGACCATGACTTCGTACGTCGCGTTGGACGTTTCACCGGCGATGTCAGCGTCGGCATCAAAGAACATGTCGATGGCTACGTTGGCGTTGAAGTCCATCTTAGTCACGGCCCGCTTCGTGGTGTTGCTGGCGGCGACGATGACGTTGCGGTCGGCATACGTCCACCGGACGTCAATCTGAATGTCGTTGATGCCGCTGAGCTGCGCAGGCAGAACGTCGCCCGAGATCTGGATGTTGGGATAGGCGTGCACCGGCTGGTCGGTCGAGCCCTCGTCGTACTGCCAGGTGGCGGACCAGTGGGGAGCGGTCACATTGGTCGCGTAAGTATCGTTGTTGTTGGTGGTGACCTGCTGGTTAGACAAGGCAAGCAAGCACGGTCTAGGAAGGATGCTCGACGTACATTCATGCACAGGCCACCGCCATCAGAAGCTTCCCAACCCCATTGGTTTGGGTTTACTAAGAAGTTAGCAAGGGCCAGTGTCCGAGAGGCCGAGGATGCCGTGAACGCCTTACGTGTGTAGTTCTGGCCAGTCGTGTTGACCGTGACGGTGGCATACTGCTGGCAGTACTCGGATATGGTGACGCCGCCAACAACGACAGTGGTATTCGGGTCGTTTCCTTTCCAGGTGCTGCTGTTGCTGCTGTTGCCGCCACCGCTGCTGCCGCCACCATCGCCGCCGCCCTCGCCACCGTCGTTGCCGCCGCCAGTGAAGAGTGGTGTCTGGCCGTTGGAAGATCGGTAGGCGTCGATGCCTGCGAGAACACCGGCGGTGGCGCCGATGGGAATGGCTAGGAGGCCGGCGTTGAGCAGCGAGAGGAGGATGAAGGAGAGCATGCTGAGGCGAGGGAGGAGAGGAAAGGGAAAGGGAAGGAAGAGGAGGAAGAGGAGGAAGAGGAGGAAGAGGAGCAAGAGGAGCAGGAAGAAGCGAGGGAGAGAAACGAGAGACGAGTGCGAACCGAAAACGAACGAGCGGCGAGCAGACACTCGAGCGGGTGAACAGGCAAAAAGACCAAAAACAAACAAAAGCCAAAGCGTGGTGCAGAATACAAGTTGCTATATGTGAGAAAGCGTCTGGGATTTTTGGCGGCGGCAGAAAAGGGGGACGGTTCGGGGGGCAGCGCCGTCCATGCATGGCGTAGAGAGGGACGACGCAGCAGCGCGTGGCGACGAGGACTCGTAGCGGTACAGGTACTCGTACAATTACAAGCCTACTGGCAGAATGTGCCCTGTGGTGGGACCGTTGGAGGGGCGGGGCGGCCTAAGCGTCGCCTGATGGACGGATCCGTGGAAAACGGGCGCGCTCATTGGTGGCACCGGGGCGTCGATAAGACCCCTGTTTCTGGCTTGTCTGTCCGGGTGGAGCGATACGAGGTACGAAGACGCGGGCGGCGTTGGGTCACATGAGCGGCAATGTACTCTACTTTCGTATTCACTAGCTGGTAAACAGTGAGACGGGGCAGGTGCAAAGGCTGCGGCGCTCTCTGCTGCAAAAGTCCCCGGCGGCAGCGACGGACCAAAGGGTCCCAAACGGCGACGTCCAACGTAATTGTAAGATACGACCTGCTCAAACGCCAACACAACGCAGTGGAAACGCCCTCTCGTACCTGGCCTCGCACCGGCCTGCACGATCTCATGCTAGATCTGGCACGCAGCCCCCATGGCAACTGTAGCTAGGGAACCAATTCGGTATGCAGGGCGTGTCCGTGGTGCTTGGCACTTGTTATGGCCCCACCTGCTCAGCCACTGGCAGCCGGGCAGTGACCTGCAGCCTGGCCGCTAGGGGCCCGGGGAGCCTGAGAGCCCTGAAGGAAGCCCCCGTAATTGTACTACGCCGCGCCGTCTGACTGTGTTTCTTCCAGCGCCCTGGCATGCTCGCGGCACCCCCCCCCCAGCAACGCCCGCAGCAGCCTCAGTGCCGTGATAACGCCCGGCCCACTCCGGCGCCAAACTCCTGACGCCTCCCCTCCCTAAGCTAACGCGTAGGCTCCTCGTATGCGTAATAATTCGGACCTCGAGGGGAAAGTCTACCTGGCCGGAAGCAGGCTTGTCGCTTTGGGACCATTTTTAAAAATACTTTGCCTACCATTTTTCTACTACTCGTCTCCTGTCTGTTGTTTTCTGCCTCTTTCTGCCTTTTTCTGCCATTCCTTTTCTGCTTTTCTCGACCCCCGAGCAACGTCCATCCGTCGCTTGGCTTCCACGCTTTGTCCTATCGCTCGCTAGACACCATCGTTTTGTTTTGGCTTTTTGTCGTTTCTGTTTTCCTCGCCGGTGGGATCACTGCATCCATAGCCGTCCATCCTCTACCTCTCTCCTTTTCCGCGTCGTCCAATCGATCGTCTCCCGTCTTCGTCCGTCCACATCCCATTTCTTCGCCCGCGGGCGACCACCGCCGCCATGCATCAGGACGACATGGAGGAGATGACGGAGATCTCCATGCTCAGCCACCACGACGAGAACAGCTCGCTCGAGGACGAGGGCACCACCTTCCGGCACAAGCGTACCATCACGCCCACCACGCTCGGCCTGGCCGCCTACTCTACCTCGTCCAGCCCCAACAATGGCGGCCAGCGGTCGTCGCGCTCCAACACGCCCAAGCCGGCCCTGGACCAGCAGCAGCAGCAGCTGGACTACGACTACATGTTGTCGCCCCAATGGGCACCCTCACCGGGGCCGAGTGCGCGGATGAGCAGCTTGTGGGACACGCAGAGCGAGTTCCCCTCGAGTGCCACATCGTTGCGCAGCAGTCAGGTCAGTCGGGACCATCCCCCGGTCGCACACGCAACACCGGAACATGTCTGCTCACTCTGTTAGAACCCCTCGCATCTGTCGCTCGCTGCCTTTCTCCCCAAGACTCCCTCGGAGCCGCGCGAAAAGGCACTGCCGCCCGGCTCCATCGCCCAGCTCGACGACCGCGACGATGTGGCCATCTCCAAGGGCTGGCGCCGGCACCTGTGCCGCTTCGCGCCCCTGCTGACGCTCATTAGCAGCGCCGCCTACATTCTGTACCTCATGTTCCGCGTCTACTGCGTCGTGGCCGCCCAGCGGCTGAACAACAAGAGCTACCCGGCCGCGTGGGTTTTTATTGCCGTGGAGGTGGCCACGGTGATCCCGGCCATGGTGCACAATGCCTGGACGATGATGGCCGTGAAGCGCCGCCGCCGCCCGAAGCTCCGGCTGGTGGGCGACGACGTGCCGACGGTCGACATTTTCATCACGTGCTGTGGCGAGGACGACGAGCTCGTGCTCGACACGGTGCGCGCCGCCTGCGACGTCGACTACCCGCGCGACCGCTGCCGTGTGGTGCTGCTGGACGACGGCAAGTCGGAAGGCCTCGAAAAGGCCTGTGGCCAGCTCAACGCCCTCTTTGGCAACGTGTTTTACGTGTCTCGGCCCAAGTACCCGGGCGTGCCGCACCATTTCAAGTCGGGTAACCTAAACTACGGTCTGGAGGCGGTGACGCGGTTTCCTGGAGGGGCCAGCGAGTACATTGCGGCGCTCGATGCGGATATGGTAACGAATGATCCCTTGATCTGGACCTCCTTGGACCTCTGCTAACCCGACAGATCCCCGAACGCGAATGGCTCCGCGCGATCCTCCCGCACCTGCTGGTCGACCCCAAGGTGGCTCTGGCCTGCCCGCCACAGCTCTTTTACAACACGCCGCGCTCCGACCCCCTAGCGCAGAACCTCGACTTTTTCGTCCACGTGATTGAGCCGATCAAGGACTCTCTCGGCGTCGCCTGGTGCACGGGCTCGGGCTACGTGGTGCGTCGCGAGGCCATTGACGATGTTGGCTACTTCCCGCTCGGCTCTCTGGCCGAGGACGTGGCCACGTCGACGCTGATGCTGGGCAAGGGCTGGCGCACGGCCTACGTCCACGAGCCGCTGCAGTTTGGCACGGTGCCGGAGGACTACGGCAGCCACATCAAGCAGCGCACGCGCTGGGCCATTGGCACGGTTGACACGTCGTTCAAGCTCAACTTTTGTCTGTGGGGCGAAAAGGTCAAGTACATGACGCTGCCGCAGCGCTTTTCGGGCTTCCTGTACTCGTTCCTGAGCTTGTACAGCATCCTGTTCAGCATTTCGATCTTTGCCATCCCAGTCATTCTGCTGATGGGCAACCCGCTGATTGCCTACGCGACGACGAACCAGCTGCGGTGGTTGATCCGGCTGTGCTTCATCTCGATGGTGACGACGCGGATCGGCGAGCTATGCCTGTTTTTGCCAGCCGGCTACAACAATGGACAGCGTGGCTCTCGGTACCTGCTGTGGATGTCGCCATACATCAGCATGTGCCTGATCCGGGCGTTTATTCTGCCCAAGTGGCTCGGCGGCAAGGCGCAGGGCTTCAAGCCGACGGGCTCGCTCAGCTCGGCGCTCAACGAACGGAACCCGAAGCTGCGGCGCAATGTTTTTGTGCGGCTGTGGACGATTCTGGTCAACTTCAACGCGCTGTACCACTTCGCGTTTGTGTACCTGACGCTGGTGGGTGTGACGCTCAGCACGTACCGGTGCATCGCCGAGTACGACAACACCTACGACCGGCTCAAGTGCCTGGTGACGCACGCATTCTGGCCGCCAATGACCTTTTTGTTCCTGTGCACGTCGCTGTGGACGCCGATTGGCTACGCCATTTTCCCGCCGTCGGTGCCGGACCGCGACCAGCTGCTGATCCGTGATCCCAAGACGGGCGTGGCCCACCCGAGCGAAAAGAGCAAAAAGGTGGCCTTTGGTGGCCAGGCGGCGTGGTTCGAGCTTGAGTACACGGTGTCCACGGCCTACACCTGTCTGATCTTTGCCGTGTCCTTTTTGATCTAGGGGACGGTCGGGCATGACGACAGACAATCAGGACGAGACGGCCGACAGACGGCAGACGGCAGAAGGACTGCCGAGGACGTCGCCGAAAGTCTGGTCTAGACATGTCTCATGGCATGCGGCCCCTGTGCGGTTGCACAGCGTCTTTTGGTTTTGATTTTGGGTCATTTTCTTGTCTACGGTTTTCAACTTGGCTTTTGCGTACACGGCGTCGAGATTTTGGGTCATTGTTCTCAGTGCTTTTATAGCCTGCCATTAATCCCTCCTATTGGTTTAATCTGTTGAGAGGCAAGGTTGCACGAGTGAACCTGTGCATGGTCGGTGTCGGAGGCAGTTTTTCAGATTTGTTCAGATGTATCCAGATGTTATTAATCCATACATTCCACATGCATGTCCGGCTTCAGCTCCGCCATGATCCATCTAGGTCGAAAGCTTAATCCATGGTGCAACAAAGCGTACGAGTCGTGTCCCAACGCAGTAACCGTCTTCCCATTTTGGTCGCGGACTCTTGTCGCGTCCCGGCTGTAGTTGACGTGGCCTGCTGACGAGTAAGCGACGGGGTCCACTGCGCTCACCGCCTTGCCCTTGTACCGGTACCTTGCGGGCGTTGCTAGGCGCACGCCCCGCTGCAGCGTCCACCGCCCTGCATGAGCGCGCTGCCCACACGCTTGCCCCTCTCCGCCGGCTAGGACGACCCCTCGGTCGTGTGCGGAAGAGAAGGCTGGCGTACACGACGAGCGCCGCGCTGGGTGCTGCACAGCAGTGGAGTGCAAAAGTATGCGTACGTTGAATGTCGTATGTCGTATGTCGTACGCTGTACGCAGTGCGGAAGAGGGAGCCGTGGAATGGACTGGTCGTTTTGAATGTTGCTTTTGCGCCGTTCTTGCAGCGCCCTACTTGGCTTGGCCCGTTGGCAATACGACGTGGGCAATAGTGTCTGGCATTCTTGCGTCGCACCGCAGGCTTTTTTCGAGCCGCCCGTCTTGGACCGGGCCTACTATAATTGCACTTTCGGGGGGGGGGGGGGGGGGGTTAGGGCGTTCGGGTCAGGCTTTCGGGGCTTGGGACTTTGGGGGCTTTTGCCTGGTTTGCCCTGCGCCAAACGGCGACAAGCCTTTTCTTTTCCTTTTTTTTTCGCTCCTTCTCCCGCCGCGCCAACGCCAAGAGCCCACTGTCCAAAGCACAGACAGCAAGCAGTACGAAGAATACGACGGCAGACTGCTCCGTAAAGGAAAAAAAGGGCAAACGCTGTGCAGTTTGCAGCTTACGGCGGGCCCCCCCTTTCCCTCCCTCGCATGGCCAAAAGGACGGCCACTACAGGCCAACCCCTGAGCTTCCTTTCTTTTGGCAGGCAGGGCTTGCCAGCCGAGGCGTCGGGTCCCTGTGTGTTGCGCCTCGTTGCGCGTCTGTGGAAGGCGAATAGAGCCAGAATAACGGAGAAGAGGAAAAAAAAACCCCCAGGAAAAAGAGACAGCATAACGAAATAAAACTGAAACTTTTGCTCGCGTGCTTCCTCTTCAAAGAAGAAAAAAAACCGCCTTGGGCAAAGGCAAAAGAAAGCCCAGCGCGGACAGACGCGCCGGTGAGCCCTTGGAAGGGAGCGAACGCGTTTGAATGTGCAGCAGGGCGACACGCCGGGCAGCCCGGGAAGGACATGCTCCGTAACTCGTTCCAAAGAGGGGCAGCAATTGCACTCGAGGTGGAGTGTGCCGAATAGGGCCAGGGGGGGGGGGGCGGAAAAGGGTCGCCAGGTACAAAGCACTGACAGGCACAAAGCACAGACAGGCACAAACAGGCACAAATAGGCACAATCGGGGAGGGGATCTGCAGCGGTGTGTCGGGGGGGCCGCCACAGCGCGGCAGTACGGCATTGTCCTACGTACTCGTCCTGCGTAGGCGGTCCACTGCGTGGAGGGATGACGTCTGTCATGAGTGAGTTTTTTTATCTTGTATTTTGAGATCGCTTCGAATTGTGCGTTTTGGTGTTTACTCTGCCGGATACCGTACGCAAGGATGGGCAACTCTTTATCGCAGTGGAGACCGTTTGTAGGGCACAATCAGCGGCCTGGGAGCCCCCGGCAGATAAAATGACGCCCTGCTGGAAGGAAGGCAGCGCAAAAATTACCGCGCGACCCAAAAAGGGGTATCCAGCGCGAAGCCAGGGCGAGAGAGGCGAAAGCCAAGCCCGCCGCGAAAATAAGCATGGCGGATCCCGAACGGCATCTGGTTTAGTTTGGGTTTGGATTCATTTCCAGAGGCTCGAAAAGGCTATATGCGTGCAGGGGAAATTGTGCCCGTCCATCCCATATCCCCATCCTTCCACGGCAAATTGCGGCGGCCGACCAAGGCAGTGACCGTGCAGATACGAACAAGGCCCAAACAGGACACGGGACACGAGACACGGAAATGCGACCCTCCAGGCAGACAAATGAACGGGCGCGCATTGCCAAACCGGCGGAGAAATCGCCGCGCGCCAGATGTGCCGTCCAACCCTTGCACCTTTTCACTTCTTCTGGGCCTTGAACAGTCGGTGCCCGGTGTAGGTCGGGCCGTTGTGGTAAATGTGCACTGTCTGGTACCGCTGGCGAAGCGCCTGTTGGTCCGTGGCCAAAAAGACCGTGACGTGCGGCGTGGCGTCCGACCGGCTCGTGTGCGATGCGTTTCTGGTCGTCAGCGGTGGCCATGCAGACGCATCTCCTCTCTCTCTCATACTTTGACAGGGCACGCGTAAAATGCGCCAACGCAGGCTGCGTCGTTGCTGTTGCGACCAGCTGCACCGTGTTGGCGAGCTGCGTCTGCCGTGTGATGCGCTGGGCAACCTGGACGGCTGTGGAAGGGATGGGCGACATGGTGATGTGCCGTTTGAATTTGAAAGGCTAGATGAGGACCATGGAGGGCGAAAAGCTATGGCGGGAGAAGACTGTGGAAGGCGTGGTCTTTTAAATATCTTCTCCCAACGTCATCGTACGCATCTTCTTTGAGTGGCTGTCTATGACGTTTACTATTGAAGAAAGTTTGTAATTCAGCACCATCCTACCGTTTGCAAACAGATTCTTATATTTTCAAATGATCTTCTAAGTCTCCAAATCGTGCCTGGTGCCTGAAGATCCCGTCAAACGTGTCGAGGCTGTTGGTTGCTGTTAATGTATTTCACAACCAACACCAAAAGATCAGCCATTTAGGACGAATGGTTGCACTGAAGAGTCGTCTCCTTTCGTTCATGTTATCGCTAAAATTGTCACTAAATCGATTCACAACCCGTTTCTGGTCGTTACCTTGTCAGTTCCCACCACGCACATACAGACCTGCCTTTTTGCATAGCGCCTACTACTACTCTAAGTAGAGGTTATAGCGGTTTGCTCATTTTCTTCATGCCGTGCACCCGATAGTTCGGTCAGCATCGATCGTGAGTGTCGCTGAAAAGTAAATATTGCAAGTCCGTGCCAGAGCAAGTCAGCCCGCGATTAGTAGCTACATTCCGTCTCGACGTTGGAGATGGCCAACCTGGTCATGCCATACAAAAATATTTCCACTTGATGACAGTCCTTGCAACGGTCCTGAATCAACAGTCCGTCTCTGGAGCAACACATTCCTCGTCGTGCACATCCTACAAAAGCTACCGCATTCCGCAGCGGCAATATTCCGAAGCGCAAATATGAAACACTTCCAAGCTTATGCTCAGCTTCTATCAAGAATGCCATGCAAACACCTAGAATTTATGGCCCGGGCAACGTTTTTGACGATTCTCCAGCCAATTAAGTAGCAGCAGCGATCAGTCAAAAAATGACACCAGTTAATGACGAAACAAATTCCTCATGACGTGGGCTTGCATGGCTGTGCCGCGCGGGCAATCGGTCGATTCTGCACCGCTGGCACCGCAATCCTGCCGCCCGACCCCCAGCGATGCGCATCCTGTTCCGGCGCCGGGCAACAGCGGTACGCCAGCGCAGGTACAAAACGACCAGGGCCTTGGCGGCATTTTGACTCGTCCACGATTGCGCCTCTTTGCACTAAAGTGCGGGGAAGCAAACGCCACCCCACCCAGGTGTGCGGGGAGCTTGGAGGCAGCGATGCGGTATCGTACCTGGATGCAGGCACTGAGGTGATCATGCGGGGAAAGCTACCGCGATGCAAAGGCAAAGATTCAGACGGCAGTTTGTTCGGCTCTTCCCGTGGATCAAGCAGGATGCGCAGTCTGTGCACAGCTGGGCGCAAGGGCAAAAACTCTGTCATCAGGCACCATGAGGAAGAGCAGGATCAATCCTACAATGTTGTACGGCATACAGAATGTATGTTGAAGTGAGGGATGGAGAGCACATTTATTCGACATCACCAGAAACTTGACCGACGATGCTGATAAGTGGGGTATAGATAAGATAATGAATGAATGAATCGATTAACGTGCTTACAGTGGCTGTGTGCACTAGTCTAATTACATAATCATGGCTGATGTAGCCGCGGATCAGAATAACCAAGGAAAAGCCCCTTGCAGGGCGGAAAAACCTCTCGTTCGTCTCGTGTTTGTTGCTCAGAAGATACCCTCTGGCCAGGGCCTCCGTTGGGGTAGAGTGGTGTTGGAGGTGGTGGGATTGGCGTGGTGCTGGTTGGGTTAGTAGTTAGCTTTGCGCCTCCTGGAGGTTCAGTGCCAGGCGGTACTCGTGCAGCCTTCTCGTGGCCAAAAACCACCTAACGATCTTGGCGCATCGTGCCGGGTCGTCCAGTGCCTCGTCCAGATCCCGTCTCCCGCGGAGCGGGGGCAGTCCATCTCTGTTCTCAAGATCGCAGTCGAGTATGATGTGGGCAGCTGTCTCTTGAACCTCGTTTCCTCCTCTGCAGCCGCACCAGGGTTGTATGTCCGGTACGTTCCTCCACGAGAGGTATTGCCGCAGTCCGATGTGTCCTGATCTGATCTGTACTAGGCACGGGCTTCGTGCTTGGTGAGTCCCTTCCAGATCTGCTTGGCCTTGTGCCATGGCAGCCGGTTCCGCGACCGTCTCTGGTGGGCCGCTTCTTTGGTTTGCAACTCCTTCCAGGCTTCTTCTGCCCGTGCTGCCGCTGGTCTTCCCCCCTCCACTCGTTCCAGTGTATCATTGGGTCGGGGGGGTCTGTCGTTCTTCTTCCCCGGGATCGCCTCGCGTCTGCGATCAGCTTCTTGGACCTGATCCACGTCTCTTGCCACTTTCCTCCTTCTCCTGCTGCCCTCTCCTCGAACCTTGCCGCCTGTCTGGCCAGTACTAGGCTAAGGGGCATGCAGTTTGCCTCCGCTTCCAGGACTCGGATGGGTGTGGATTTGTAGGCACCTGTCACCACCCGTAGGCACTTGTTCTGCTCGCCGTTTAGCCGGGCTATTATTCCTGTGCCCCTTCCCTGTCGGCCCCCTAGGGCATTCTCTTTCGTGGTAAAGGTAGATGCCGCGTATGTGAGTACGCTCCGGATAACAGAGATGTACACTTGTCTGGAGTTCAGTAGCGAAGGGCCCCAGGTTTTGGCCGCGATTCTGCTAAGTGCGTATCTCTGCGTTTTCAACTTTGTGACCAGGTGCCTCCAATGCGCCGAGAAGTTGAGCTTCCTGTCCAGGTGCACTCCTAGGAATCTGGTCTCTTCCACCGGGGATATCTCTCTTCCGTCGAGAGTGAGCATCTCCATGTTCCGTGCCTGCGTCTTGCTGAAGTGAATCAGGGTGCTCTTTTGAGGTTCGAACACCATGCCTCTTTTTTTGGCCCATCTGCTGCAGATATCCCAGCCCTTTTGCAGCGAGTCTCCGCAAATTTTCGTCGTCTTCCCTACTGCAATGAGGTTTGTGTCATCAGCAAACCCTACCGTTCCGATTCCCTGGACTTTGCGGAGCTCCTCGAAGAGCGTTGTTGAGAACAGAATGAACAGGAGAGGGGAGAGGGGGGACCCTTGCGGCACCCCTGCTTGGACTTCGATTTCAGCTGACGTCCAGTCGTCGAACGACAGGATCGCTGTTCTTTCTTCCAGGAACGATTGAACCCAGTTTATTACCCATCTGGGCCAGCCTTGGTCTTGCAGCGTGGTGGTCAACCAGCCATGGTGGACTCGGTCAAATGCCCCTTTCAAATCTAGCTGAAGCATGGAGCACGACAAGCGGTTAGACCACGCTGCGCGAACCGTCTCGGTGACAAATCGGGCCGCTAGTTCGGTAGACCTTCCCGTTCGGTTTCCCAGTTGTTCGGGGGGTAGAATCTGCGCTTCTTCTGCGATCCGCGTCATTTTCTCGGTTATCACGGCCTCTACCACTTTGCCAATGCAGCTAAGCAGTGAGATCGGCCTCCAGCCCCCTGCCGTTTGGAGTTGCGACATTGTTTTTCCTGGTTTTCTCAGAACCGCGACTCTTGCCTTCTTGAACGCTCGCGGGTAGTACCCGACTTTTAGGACTCTTGAATATTGTAGACTCAAAAGCCTCGGTACTAGTCAGGTGACTTTATTCTTTATCACGAATTCTATAAGTATATTACTTCAGCTCGCCGGGCTTTTGGTTGCCGCTAGCCGGTCGACGGACTCACCGACCGGGCGGAACAGCTGAGGGGTGGAGCACAAGCTTGGCAGAGGACGATAAAGGTAGAATAAGGAGTTATGAGAGGACGGGAGCCGTGCTCATAAACGGATAAAGGACAGACGGAACGAGGCGTTGAGCTATTTCTGGCTCTTTGTGCGCATGTACACTGCATTAGTCGAGGGATTAATGTTTGTGGAAGGTTGGGAGGCTGTGCTTATTGTCAATCTTGTATTGTCAATATCGTGCGTCTGGACACAGCAAAAGAAGAATACGAGGAACACGGAGGTCGGAGCAGAGCAGCGCACCCCGACGCCGAACCCCGTAGCAAAATGCGAATACGCCGTATTCCAGACGTATTCGAGAAGGACGCCAGTGCCTTTCACAGCCCCCTTACCCGCCAGATTCAGCGCATCTCGGCTAGTCCACACCCCGCATTTACCACACTTGTCCCTGTAACTGCCTGCCTACAGACGCGCGGTCTAGACTTTGCGGAAATAGACTCCACAAACGCGCGGCCGTAGGCCAGACAAGACGGCAGCAGAGGCGAGACAAGAGGGCAAAGGAGGCAAAAAGGAAGGAGATGGGCCAGAGAGAGGTAGAAAATACAATATACAACAAGCTAGAAGAAAAAACGGGAAACCCACAAAGACTAAAAAACGAAAGGAAAAGGCAAATCCACAGGGACAAAAAGGGGAGAGACCAAGGGGAACGAGCGAGGAAACGAAAAGGTACTTGCTGCCGCACCAGCAGCAGGCAGTAGCCAAAGTACCATCCTGGGGGCTCCGCACGTCCACAGCCGTGGTACGACCAACGACTGCCTCTGCGTATCCGCGTCGTAAACGCCCCAGCCCCAGAGAGCGCGGGTCAACGATGAAGCACGTCGGGGGCCCCCCGTGCCAAGGCGCTGGTCCTTGGGAGGTCCTAGGCGGTGCCTGCCCGTGTTGCCTGGCGGCCAGTACAAGTAGTGGTCGAGGTAGTGACCGCTTGGCCAGTATTTGAGATTGCAGCCAGATCCATTCTTTTCTGGACAAAGCGTTGAGGTCCTCCCATTTGTTGAGGTCGCTCTGCCCGTCGCTTGCCATTGTCCCTTGGATTCCTTCGACGTCGTCCCGTTGCTCAACACTGCCTTGTTCGCCTGCATACGCCACTCGGCGATTTCTCTGATCTTCTTTCGAGACTTGTCATTTGCTCGACTCTCTCGAGAACACGACGAGAAGATCGTTTTGACACTCGCTGTCGACTTGAACTCGACGTGACGCTGGACACTCGACACGCTTCAACAATACACATTCCTCCTCATGAATCGCGACCAGATCCTCTCGCCGCGAGCGGTCGAGGGCCTGATTGCCGCAGGCGGCATTGTCGTTGTCTTCCAAGACTTTGTGCTGCGCCTCGACTCCTGGGCCGACAAACATCCAGGCGGCCGCTTGGCCATCCTGCACATGGTCGGCACCGATGCGACCGACGAGATCATTGCGTAGGTTTTCCCTGACAGTGCACGCGGACGAAGAGAAGAGGGCGAAAAAGAAAAGGAAAAAGAGAAAAAAGAGAGGCAAAAAAGCCCAAAACGATGACAAGTCTAAAAAGAAGAGCATGCACAGGACAAGACGGGAAAGCTACGGCAGATGGTCGACGACGTCCATTTAAACTCGCTGCTCCCTTACAGAGCATTATTAATCTGGGTACTTTTTCTCACACACACGACACTAACGCCCGCAGGTACCACTCAGCAGCGACGCTCAAAACAATGAAGGCCTACCGGATAGGCCGGAAGCCAATGGGGCCCTGGACCAACATGACACCACCAATAAGAGGGGGACTTTTCCAGCCCGACGACCGGGACGAGTACAGCCAAGACGAAAAAGAGGAGAAAGCACTCGATGGGGACAACCAGTACGGGGAAAAAGACGGGGAAAAAGACGGGGAACACCTTGATTATCCCAGCCTCTGCCCGACCGTCTCCCACGATTCGGACGATGCCGCCTCTACCGGCTACGAGGCCGAGCGGCCCTGCCAGAGGCGCAAGGCGGCGACCCCGGACCTGGAGAAGGCGGCCTGGGACGACAAGTGCGCGTCCGGCGCCAACAGCCTGTCCGACGGCCTGCGGACTGACCTGACCACCATGTCGCCGACCGAGTTCACCGACTGGGCCGTGCACCACAACATTGACAAGGACCTGCGGGACTACCCGTCGCTGGATCTGCTGGTGCAGCAGGACATTGTGAAAAAGTACCGCCAGCTGCACCAGCAGGTGCAGGACGAGGGGCTGTACACCTGTCGCTTTATCGAGTACGGCAAGGAGATGGTGCGCTACAGCATGCTGTTTGCGGCCTTTTTCGTGGCGCTGCGGTACGAATGGCACATGACCTCGGCCATCTTTCTGGGGTTGTTCTGGGTGAGTTGTCTCGATGAGCTCTCTTCTCTGGTCCTCTTTTCTCTGACTCTTCAGCATCAAATCATGTTCACCGCCCATGACGCCGGTCACCGCGCCATCACCCAAAACTTTGTCATCGACACGCTCATCGGCACGTTCGTTGCCGACTTTTGCTGCGGCCTCTCCATCGGCTGGTGGAAGCGCAGCCACAACGTCCACCACCTGGTCACCAACCACCCCGAGCACGACCCCGACATCCAGAACCTGCCGCTCTTTGCTACTTGTCCTTCGTGCTTCCGCTCCCTCTACTCGACCTACTACAACTTTGCCTTTGTCTGGGACGCTGTCGCCGCCTTCCTCGTCCCCTACCAGCACTACACCTACTACCCCATCATGGGTGTCGCCCGCTTCAACCTCTACCTGCTCTCGTGGAAGCACGTCCTGTCCGCCCACGCCTCGTCTCTCGGTGGTACCACGGCCTGGTGGATCCGCCCGGTCGAGATCGCCTTCATGGCCACCTACTGGTTCCTCTTTGGCTACCTGCTGGTATGGCTCACCCTGCCTACCTGGCCGATCCGCATCGCCTTTGTGCTCCTCTCCCACATAATCACCATGCCGCTGCACGTCCAAATCACCCTCTCCCACTGGGGCATGTCCACGGCCGAGCTCGGCGCCTCCGAGTCGTTTGCTCAACGCCAGCTGCGCACCACCATGGACGTCGACTGCCCGCGCTGGCTCGATTTCATCCACGGCGGCCTGCAGTTTCAGGCCGTGCACCACCTGTTTCCACGCGTCCCGCGCCACAACCTGCGCCGCGTCCAGGAGCTGGGCCTCGCATTTGCCCGCGACGCTGGCATTCCCTATGCTATTTACTCCTTTGTTGACGGGAACTGCAAGGTGGTCAACCGGCTGGCCGAGGTGAGCGAGCAGGTACGCATCCTGGTGGCTTGCCAAAAGTACATGGCCGAGACGGGTGTGCGGGGGCTGTGAGTGGACAGGAAGAGGCGTTTTCGTTTGTCTGTTTTTTCCTTTGGTGTGGTCGGCGTTCGGTCTGCGTAGTCAGCAATGTGATCTCGTGCAGAGTCCCGCGGAGAGACTGTCGGACTTGTGGACGACTTGATGGACTGGATAGACTTGATAGACTGAATCTTCACTAGACTTTGACTCGCAAGATCTGGCGGCCGCTCACCAAGAACTGATGCCCCAACGAAAACTGTTGCTTCCCGCACAAGGCTGGACGTGTAAACGCCAAATTGGGCAACGGCCCACTATGCGACAGCCGCCCACTGCGGGCGCTGCGCGCTCTAGCCGCAAATGCGTTGTTGTACACGTCACAGAGCCGGAAAGTGTGGGAGAAGGAAGGTGCGATATGGCATACTGTTCTGAAATGGCAGGAGCCATTGGCTATCGGCTGCCTGCATGCAAAAGTTTTTGCATTTCCATTCGTCGTCCCTCATTTCACATCTCCTCAGTTTCATCCTTCTTACCATCCATTTTTCATCGCATTCCAGTCAACCTTGCCCTCCGACGCACGACCCGACCCGAACTGCGGTCAGGCGGCATTAGCAAGGCGACACACGGCAGAGCGATATCTGATTGCTGCGCAGTCGTTTGCCAGTCGTTTGCCAGCATTGGCAAACGGAGCCCAAATTTGGTTGGGCTCATGGGCCTATTTTGATCTGTTTGAGCAGTTTTGTCCGTCAAAGTTGACCACATAAACCCCTTCCTATCTTCCCCTTGACCATTTTCTTACTATTTATCCTGTCTCTTCATATTCCTCTACCCTGTCTACTGCTTTTGGTCTCTGTTTGGTGTCTGATATCTAATACCGTCTATCCTTATCCCCATGGAGGTCGTTGAGAAGATCTTCAATCATGTCGTCCTGCCTCCTCGGCTTCCCGAGGAGCAGGACGCAGATATTGATGTCCTGGAGCAAAACCTTATTGGACGCCTCTTGGCTGCCACCCAAACCCTTCAAGAGACGACTCCTGCAGAGTTCCATAGCACTTGGGCTGCTCTGGAGAGTTCGCTCACCGCCTGTCGCTCCCTCAACCATGAGACGCTCGACAGATTGGGCCTTGCCGTGGCTTTTCGCACACTGCTTTCGAAAAAGAACCACGTCTTGATCTGCCACCTTGCCGAGCAGAATGCTGCTCTTCTCGTGCACCGTCGCGTTGAGTATGTGCATCCTTTCACCCTTGTTCGATTTCGCCAGTTGACTTTGCTGACTCCAAGTGCCAACAGTGGTGTCGTCGTTTTCGAAGCTTTCGAGGCCTCGCCGCAGATCCAAGACGTTCTGGCTGCCCCGAACGCTCTCCTCTGGACATTTCCCTCGCGGGCCTCCCAGATCTCGGCCGCCAGCTTTGACAACGAGAATTTCCAAACGGCTCTCGCCTCCTTTCTCGAAAAGGCCAGTTGCGAGCAGATCATTGTCCTGGCCGCCCAAGCCAAAAAGGCTGGCACCCTACTGGGAGAAGTTCGCAACCCGGGAAGCCCGGCCCTCATCACACACATGCTTCTGACCATGCTCGAAGCCATGGGCGGCGTCGCCGACGTCGAGCAGTTGCACAAGCGCGTCCGTGATGATGTCTTGCACAAAAATGGAGATCTTCCCTGGCGTCGTCTGCCGTTTTGGCTGGTTCTACGTGTCGCCATACGGCGCCAGCTCCAACTGGCCCTCGGGCCAGAGGATGGAAAAGCAGCATACAAACTTTTGGTCTGTGTTTTGCTGGCAAAGCTGTTGCAGGATACCGTCGTATCTCACATGAACCCGTCTCTTGTAGACCTGCTCAAGAAGAAACTGTGCCGTCGGCTTGCAAAAATTCAGCCCGCGACGGCGCACGGCGCCGGATGCGTCCTTCAGTTGCTCGTTGCCACAGATGCCATCTTCCGGGCAGCCATCAATGCCTCCGACACATACATCCAAACAGCCTTTGCAGAGTTCAAGGCCTCCACTGCCAGAAAAGTGCCGTACTTACCACAGCGTATCGGTGCCTCGGAAGGGCTTCGCCTGACACTACCCAGCAGCTTTGGCTACCTGCAGCACCTGGTGTCTTCGCACCGGTCAGCGGCGTGGAAGACTAAGAAGCCGCTCGCTTTGGCCATGGGACAGTTCGATGGCCTTCTTGCCGACCAGAGCAACGACAGTGGAATCCGCAAGATGCAGCGCTTTGGGCATCAGTATCTGGGCATCGAGGCACTGATGAAGAGCGCCGCAGCCACGATTGAGGCTTCTTTCAGTGATATCACGAACCCTGACACGACTTCCGAGGTGTTCCCCAAAATTGTTTCTGCCCTCGAATCGCTCCTGAAAGACACGACCACAATGCATGCGGCCAACCCGGAGTACTGCAGCGCTCTGCTTTTGACTGTCTTTTCCCTGTGGGCCACCATGGACTCATCTGCCTGCACCATGTACCCTCTGGTTCGGAAATTCGCACCGCCCTTTTCTGCACCGATGCTCGACGTCCTGCATTTGCCCAACCATCGAGACATGACTCTCCTGCGCAGCATTCAGAGATATCTGCACCAGCGCCAAGATCACAGCAAATTCAAAGACAGGACCATCTTCGGGCCACTGGATGAGCAATGCTTTGGGGCCTGCTTCGCCACCGCGTCGCCGGACCTGACGCAGCTTATCAAGAAGATTCGCCGGCTCGAAAATAAGAATCGGGAAAGCAAGACCAAGGAATGGAAGGAGGCTGGCGTGCAGTATGACCATTTTTCCATGCAGATTTTGGCCCACACCTGCCGTTGCACCGTCGATGTGGACGGAAAGCGCAATGTTAGCGGCTGCGTTCGCTGCTACAACTGGCGGCAGCGGAAAAAGATGAAAATTGCTGTCTGCGAGGACCTTCTACCGAGAGAGCCAGGTATTGCCGCCGCCGTCGTCTGTGAGCTGGCCATGCCGGCAATGCTTTCCACATACCGCAACACGACCTGGAAAGTCCTCAGCAGCTTTGCCTATCCCACTGTTCCGATTCTTACTGGGAAAACGCGGACACTGTCGGATTATCAGCCGTTGCGCTCATTTCTTGCCTCCCACGCAGCAGCATCGCCAGTCACAATTGCCTCGTTCGTCAAGGCCGTCGGACAGACGCATTACAAGCACCAATCCGTCAAGGTGGATATCGACTGCCTGTTCGTCCCGCTGGCGTCACGGTTCCGGCTCTATGATTCCCGACTGACAGCGTGGGTCGAGGACTTCTCCAAGCCGCTGACCCTGGCCCATTGGTGTGGCATCTACATCCCCAAGTCGCTTGTCGACACAGTTATTCCGAAGCAGCTGCACCCAAACACCTGGCCCGATGGCCCGTCGTCGTACGCGGCCGTCTCGAATCGGCCTCAGTGTCCTGCAGGCGTGTCCGTGCATGAGTTTGAGGCATACCAGCGTTTGTTATCGGGCAAGGAGCGGCGCTGGCTGACCATGCTCGTGGAGCTGGGATCGTCGAATCTCAATTTCAGCACGGATGACACAACGCAAATGTTGTCCCATTTGGCCAACCAGGCTGGACCTGCCAGCAGCTTCTATGGGGGCGGAGACAAAACGTTGGGCGTGTGCCACGCCATCTTTACCGACACGAGCTTTCTGGAGCGACTTGTCGGCGAGATTGAAAGGCATCTCGGCATTATTCGCGACAATTGGAACGAGTTCAACACAATGGAGCTGCTCATCACCCTGATCCTGCGTGTGTTCAACCTGGCAAAGGACCCTGCTTTCAAAGAAAAGGCGTTGGACCTGATGCAGTCTGTCCGGACGACGACGCTCGGTTGGATCGAAACGCTCAAAATTGAGGTCACCAAGGCCGTGGATGGCCATGCTGCCGAGCGTGCATCCTTTTACGCCTTTCGATCGGCGTTGCTCTGTCGTCGGGTGCTAGCTGTCTTTGACAACAGCCACAAGCCAATTGGGCCGCACAACATTTCGAGCTACATTCGGGCTTCGGTGGCTCTGCAGCAGAACCTGGTTGTGGACGTGGACACATTGTCTGCTGTTAACAAGGCTAGATTGCAGCGTGACTTGTCCATGGCCACGACTCTGCGCGAGAAGATCCGTGCGGCGATCACGTCCTGCCCCAGAATGGTGGACAGGGCCATTGCCTGCAGCATTGGGCTGTGCCACCCATCTGTTCTTGCCGAGGGCCACGAGGAAAGGGAAGTTGACTTTGAGTGCACGCCCTGGAAGTTTCTACCCCGGCCAAACGTCGGGTGGATGACGTCGACATTGTCCAAAAAGTCCAACGGTGGCTCGCAGCGCGTTGACTTTCACTTCATTGAAGGCCACCTGCTGATCGACGGAAAGACAGTGGGCAAGCTGCCCCAGGATATTCGCGACTCGGAGGACGTCAAGGAGCTGTTCGGGAGCCAACATTTGCTCACATACCCATCGGCCATGCCGGGCATGTCGCACCGTCTCGTCGGACAACGGGAAGACCACGAGGTGCACTTTGGCATGCGGAACGGCCATGTCGTTATCATGACCATTGACAGCCTTGGCACGCGGTATGAGCACGTACCCCGACAACACTTTATCTCCTCCACGGGTGCCTACGATCTGCCTCTGAACCTGGTCGATAACCACGCCCATTGGTTCAACCAGAGCACAGGATGCATCGAGTTTCGCCTCAAGACTGTGGCCTGGAAGATGCAAAAACATGACTGGTGGTTGGACATTAAAGCGCAGCAGATGCAGAGAAACAGGGTGTTGCTGGTTGATCCGCACGCGGCTATTAGCCGCACGATTGCCAGTATTTTCCGCCATTTCGAGGACCCACAACGGCTCACCATCTTCCAGCCGCTTCACAGTAGGGGCTGCCTCTCGGTAGAACTCAGGCACCTTGATCTCCTCTTTGAGGTCAACACCCGAGGTCTACTGATCTGCGCGAAGTTGGATGCAGAAATCGATCCCGATCAAGATGCCGGCACGCTGTACGGATATCAGAGCATGATTGTGCTGCGCAACATGGACGACCGCAGCCGCCGGAGCATTATTGCGCCGCTTGGAAAGCTACTATGGAAGCGAGAAGGCCCTCATATTTCTGTGATCAATGACATTGGCCAAATACAATGGGTCCGAGGCCGCGGAGCAATTCAGGGTACAGCAGCGGACAAGGCGTATATTCGCTACACCATTGACACCGTGCTGGGACGCCTGGCATGTCCGCCTGAGCCGCGGCTGTTGTACACCAAGGCGCAGCTCCATGCCTTTACGTCGTGTCCGCTGGTAGATCCGCTCACCGGACGGACGGGCGAAGAAGAGGCGGTGCAGACTCTCATTTCGGGTCGCTGCCAACCGTGGGAACCATTGCCTGTTTCGTTCGCGACGATATTTCAACAGATGCAGGCTCTTGCACCCCGGCGGCAGTACTATCCCAAGGACATGCGCGTCTTGCAGCATGTGTCGTGGGACAGCACTATGCCGGTTGGGCTGCAGCATGACCGGTACGGGCGGCTGATTCGGGAGCTTCTCACCAAGTCGGACAATCTGAAGCATTTCCACGAGTCGGCTGCTGCAACCAGTCTCGATGGAGAGGCCGAGCTAAAGGCGAACGAAGTGGATGACGCATCGTCCACGCTGACGATCCGGGGTGAGGTCCAGCGGCTACGGTTTGAGAGCCCCGTGACGGATCCGGCAGGTTCGCTGTGTTCGGAAAACAAGGACAGGCAGTACACGTCGCTCGGCTGCCGGAGCGGTCCACCACATACTGATGGGCCCAAGACAGCCAGTTACAAGTTCAACACGGCTGCCGTCTTCCAGGTCACGAAAATGGTGCGGGACAGGGCCACTAAGATCCCCATGACACGATCGCTCTCGAGCATTCTGAACGATTGGGCCCTGATTGGCGGATACAACACCGCTATGGACCCGGATCTGACGAGTATTAGCACGCTGATGGACGTCCAGACCATGGGCGAGCGCTGGGGGACATTGGTGAAGCTGTTTGGAAAAATTCCGAACATTCAGGAGGCAGAGATTCTGGTGGTGCTCTCGATTCTAGCCTTTTCGCCGGGGGTCGACATGGACTGCGTCCATCTGCTTGCCGCCTACTCTTACCTGCCGGGCCTCTACACGCTTGAGCCGCCCGTGCACAAGTCCTATAACAATTTCCAGTTTCAGGAGACTCCGTCACAAGACCGGCTCGAGGAGTTGATTGCGTTGGCGTACGTTGCCTACAAGATACCAGAGCAGCGCACGCAGGGATGGAGCTCGGCCCTAGCGGAATACCAGAGGGCCTGCGAAAGGCATGCAACCCAGTGTAAGAATGATGGCAGGAGGCTTGCGCAAATGATACGTGCCCAATGGCCGGAGAAGGAGCTGCAGCGACCCTGGGGGTTTATCACGGACAAGATTGATGTGGACGTCGCCATGTCCAAGATCCAACCCGAATGGGATCGCCTGCAGCAGAACCTAGACTTGACGGAATACGTGAAGGCAATCGAGGATGCCCTGCAGCCATATTGCGTGGCCCGGATGCGAGGGCTTCAGAAGGTCGAGGGTACCATGCGAGAGGCGTTGCCGGGAGAGCTCGTCGCCGTTGAGCAAACGATAGTGCCGTCCTTTTCTAGGGACCTTCTCCTCCGAGACATGCCTCGGTTGTGGTCACGCGCACCAGAGTCAAAGACGAGCGCCGCTCAGTTCGTGGTGCCTTTGAATCTCGGATCGGCAGTGGAGTGGGTGGAAATCACGGAACTGCGGCAGATTGTGTCTTCCTTCTCGACCTCGTCGACCCCGCTGCGGCAGGACTACGCCCGCGATCTGACGAACAGCATTGCGGCGCTTGTGCAGAAGAATGGGGAGGTCAAGCCCCCACGGGAGAGGATGCCATCACCGCCGGAGCTGGCGGAGAAGATCCAGGCCTCCGCTTTAAACTGTATCATTCTCCTGGACAGTATCCGCCGCACATTTTGCGGAGGGCATAATGCGGCCCATCTGCTGCAACAAGCAGGGCTGTGGCCGCGGCTGACGGTAGGGTCGGTGCTCGAGCTTCTGCGATCCAAGGCCGGCTACTCGTACGGCGCAAACGTGCGGGAGACACTCGTGGCATATGGCTGTGCCGTGGCGGAGCAGCAGCGGCTGCAGCGGGTGCAGCGCATCATGAAAAAGGACGGGCAGCGAGCGTTGGAGGAGTGGCGCAACCGTGGCCACGAGAACTGGAAGCCAGAAGAGCAGACGGACTGGCTGCTGTTTGAGATTGACGGCGACGTGCTGATCCGGGCCGAGCAGGTGGAGGTGGCGCGGGCCATCATCGCACCGGCCTCGGGGGCCAACTCGGTGCTGCAGCTCAACATGGGCAAGGGCAAGACGTCGTGCATTGTACCCATGGCGATTGCTGCCCTGGCGGACGGGAAGCAGCTGGCGCGGTTGGTAGTGCCCAAGGCGCTGCTGTTGCCGACGGCGCAGATGGTGCAAGCACGGCTGGGCGGCCTGGTTGGGCGAGAGCTGCGCCATGTGCCCTTTTCGCGGCGGCTGGCTACGGGTGGCCAGGCCGAGCGTGTGCTGAAGGTGTTTCGGGCCCACCACGAGGACCTGATGGCGCAGCATGGCGTGCTGCTGGCAGCTCCGGAGCACATCCTGGCCTTTCAGCTGAGCGGTCAGCAGTGTCTGGCGGATGGGCGGACCAAGGAGGCGCAGGAGATGATGGCGTTCCAGCAGCGGCTGACGGACACCATGTGCCGCGACGTGCTGGACGAATCGGACTTTTCGCTTGGCGTGCGCACACAGTTGGTGTACCCGAGCGGCTCGCTCTCAGCCGTGGACGGGGCGCCACATCGGTGGAAGTTGGCCCAGGCGGTGCTGGCCATGGTGGAGGAAAATCTGCCGCGGCTGTGCCAAGAGTTTCCGGGCAGCATCCAGAGCATCCCGCGGCAAGGCGGCGGATTCCCAATGGTGTGCATTCTGCGCATGGACGTGGCCGAGGAGATGCACCGGCTGGTGGTGAACGATATCAGCACCGGACGCGTGCCCTTTTTCCGGCCAGTGCCACAGAATCGGGTCAGGAAATGGCACTCCTTGGCGGATACGAGCACGCTGCTGCGCCGGGCACTGGGCCGCAAGGCGATGGAGGCGGACATTGAGATGGCGGCCGAGCGGTTTGCCGACGCCAAGGTGGTGGCGGACGGACTGCGGCTTGTGCGTGGCCTGCTGCTCAACGACATTCTGCTCGTGTGTCTGCGCAAGCGGTGGAACGTGCAGTACGGACTGCATCCGACGCGGGATCCGATTGCGGTGCCGTTTGAGGCCAAGGGCGTGCCGTCGGAGCGGTCCGAGTTTGGGCATCCGGACGTGGCAATTCTTTTTACGTGTCTTGCGTTTTACTATGCCGGGCTGAGCCCGGCGCAGTTCACCGAGGGCTTGGGGCACGTTTTGCAGCACACAGATGACCCGGCCGCCGAGTACGAGCGGTGGACGTCGGGGGCCATAACGGGCCCGGGCAGCTATCTGCCGCCGTGGAACATGGTCAATGTGGACGATATGGTGCAGATGAAGCGGCTTTGGACGAATCTCGCGCGGACGCGGCCCGTGATCGACCACTACCTCAACACGTTTGTCTTTCCGTTGCATGCGCGGCAGTTTTCCGTCAAGCTGCAGGCATCGGCCTGGGATCTGCCGCTGTTCCGGCCTAAAGCGTTCAAGGCGGCTAAGGGAAGCAAGAGTGGAAAGCATGGCAAGAGCGTCAAGGGCAGGGGCGTCGACGAGAAGAACGTCGACGAGAACGTCAATGAGAGTGGCGGGGCACGGACGACGGGGTTCAGCGGCACTAACGACAACAAGATGATGCTGCCGCTAACGATCCGGCAGGACGACCTGCCGGGCCAGCAGCAGACCAACGCCGAGGTGCTAACATATCTGCTGCAGCAGCGCAACCGGCAGTGCGTACGCACGGCAGACGGATCGACTCGGTGGTCGGAAGAGGAGCTGTTGTGCAGCCTCAAGGCGGAGGGCATTCGCGTGCTGATCGACGCCGGCGCGTACATTTTGGAAAAGGGCAATGAGGCGCTGGCACGCCAATGGCTGACCATTGACAAAGGGGCGGAAGGGGCCGTCTATTTCGACACAGACAACCGCGCCTGGGTGTTGTTCCGCGACTCGACGGTCAAGAAGATGCCGCTGGTGGCCTCGCCATTTGTCGACCGCCTGGGCGATTGCCTGGTGTACTTTGACGAAGCGCATACACGAGGCGTCGATCTGCCTCTGCCGCCGCAAAGTCGTGGTGCACTGACGCTGGCGCTGGGACAGACCAAGGACCACACGGTGCAAGGTAAGTGGCGAGAGACGGAGGAGAGACGGAGGACCTCTGACAGCAAGATACTGACGACAGCAGCCGCGATGCGACTCCGGCAGCTGGGCACGAGCCAGTCGATTGTGTTTTACGCGCCGCCCGAGGTTGACGACAGCATCCGCGACGTGTGCCGGCGGCAGCTGACGGGCAACATGAAGTCGGCAGCTGAGCTGGGTGGGGCATACATGAACTCGGCGCACGTCATCTGCTGGCTGCTGGAGCAGACGTGTCTGGCGAATGAGCAGTTGCACCCGCTGTACCTCGCGCATGGCCACGACTTTTGCCAGCGGGCGGGCGAACTGTGGCGGCAGGCATCGCATCTGGAGAACGATCAGGCGCGCAAGGCGCTGCTAGACGTGCTGCGGCAGCCGGAGAGGCAGACCATTGAGCAGCTGTACGCAGCGGGCGGAGCAAAGAAGGCAGTGCCGAAGCAGCGGGGCGGTCCGGTCTCGCGGGGCAAGAAGGCGGTGCCGCCACAGCTGGAGGCGTTTATGGCGCAGCTGTGGCAGCACCAGCCAAACGGCCAGCCCGGCAATCAGGTAGGCGCGGAAACAGAGATGCCTACGGCTGGGGCCTTTGAGGAAGTGGAGCAAGAGCGCGAGGTCGAGGTGCAGGTCGAGCAAGTGCGGGCCAAGCAGCGGCGGGTCGTGTTTGAGGCGCTCTCTTTTCCGGGCGTGGTACATCCTAACATTCGAAACTTTGTGTCGACGGGCGTGCTAGTGGGCAAGCGCGGCTACGGAGCCGCGTATTTGAGCATGGCGCAAACAGCGGCGGGCCAGCGGCATGGGCTGCAGGCGGAGTGGTCGACGCGGCTGTTTGTGTCGAGCGAGTTTGACCGGACGGTGTCGGTGGAGAACTTGCTGCACTACAAGGACCGCGACGACTTTCTGCGGCCGGTGGAATGGGTGTTGTGGAGCCCGACGACGGCGACAGCGTTGGTGGTGGTGCCCGAGGAGCTGGAGCTGCTGCTGCCGACGATCCGGGCGGAGAAGCGGGTGCACGTGCTGGCATACGCGGCGCCGGTGACGCGGTCGATGGCGGCGGCGTTTAGCAGTCTGCAGTTCCTGGCGCTGCCGGCGCTGGGGCAGGCGCTGCCGCCGTGGCTGGTGGTGGAGGTGGGCATTCTGGCCGGACGGCTGTACATGAGCTATAGCGAGGCGACGGCCATGGCAGAGTATGTGGTAGGGCTGGGCAAGGGCGGCGAGGGCGACCAGAAGACGTCCCCGGCGCTTTGTGCGAACCCGGCGACGTTTCTGCTGGACTGGCTGGCGCTGCGGCGGGTTGGGCAGGACATTCTGCACACGCCGGCGGCGTATGTGTGCCAGGGACGGCCGCTGCGGGCGGATCACCCCTTTTTTGCGAGCGCACGCGGACAGCGGTCGTCGTCGTCGACAGAGGACGAGCAGGAGGCCATCTTCAGCGAGGACGAGACGGAGAGCAGCAGCGAGAGCGGCAAGAGCGGCGGCGGCGAGGCCGAGGAGACGCAGCTGGCAAAGGAGCTGGGCGGCATGGGGCTAAATTGAGAGCGCTGCCGGATTAGGGAAAAAAGTGCGGGGGATGTGCGATAATACCTTGAATGTACCGGAGATCCGTACTAATCTGTGCTGGTGAGACTCTGTGAAGGCAGTGTAAAGTGGTTGGTGTCGGGCCCCACTCCGCTTACAACTGCCGAAAGCGGACCGGTGTTATCGCGGAATTGAGCGAGACATGTAGGACAAGATAAAGGCGGCCAAAGGGCAGGCGGACGCGGGAGGTTGGAGTCTGCACAAGCAACCATGGCAGCATACAGCGCAGTTCCGGGCGACGAGTACAAGGGCGAGGGCGTTGAGGGCGTTGAGGGCGGCGAGACGCTGCGGCAGCGGCGGCGGAACGGGCTGCGGCAGCGGCTGGCGGGCGTGACGCGGGCGGTCGGCGGCGCGGCGCTGGCGCTGGCAGTGGTCAAGACGGGTCTGTGGGCGACGGGGTACGAGGTGGCGCTGGTGCCGCGGGGCGGGCAGAGCGGGCACAGCGGGCTGGGGCCGTGGCAGGCGATGCTGATGGCGCCGGCGCTGCGGACGACGGCGCCGCGGGCCAACGTGTGGGAGGGGCTGACGGCGGAGGAGAACGCGGCGGTGTGGGCGTGGCTGCACGCGCCGGCGCAGGGGCTGAACCTGACGGAGGCGGCGACGGCGGGGATCAACGACAACCAGGTGTACTGGATCGACCGGGTGCCGGTGAACAAGTCGGACGCGTTGGCGTTTGTGGACGGCAACGGGACGCGGCCGGCCAAGTACGCGCGGGTGATCCTGTACGAGGGCGGGCGGGCGGAGCCGGTGGCGCAGGAGTACATGGTGGGCCCGCTGCCGGTGGGGGCGGCGACGACGATGGCGCGGCTGGACTATGTGTACAACGGGCGGCTGGGCGGGACGGTGCCGTACAACGCGCGAGGCGTGGACGCGGCGCGGCGGCGGGCGCTGGACCGGGTGCTGGTGCCGGCGATGGCGGAGGTGGAGGACGTGACGCGGGCGCTCTTCTCGGGGGCGGCGTACTACGGGCAGGACGACGAGCGGACGACGGTGGGCATGAGCTACGGCAACCCGCTGTCGCTGGACGGGAGCGAGGCGCACGTGAACCTCGTGTTCCACTTTCCGGGGCCGGCCATGTACCTGCTGCCGATCGACCTGTACGTGCTCGTGGACTGGACGGGCACGGACACGACGCTGTGGCGGGTGACGGGGTTCGTGACCAAGGGGCGGCTGTTTGCGGACGGGGCGGCGCTGCGGGCGGCGTTTGAGGCGGGCGAGCTGGAGCAGGCGTTTGCGCAGCGGCGCGACTACGACTGGGCGCTGGTCAAGTACCAGCCGCGGCTGGGGCGGCGGGCGCTGGAGGAGCGGGCGGCGCCGCGCAACCTCGAGGTGGGCGGCAAGCGGTACCGCGTGGACGCGGCGGAGCGGTACGTCGAGTACATGGGCTGGTCGTTTTACGTGGCGCACTCACGGGCGCTGGGCGTGCTGCTGCACGACGTGCGCTTCCGCGGCGAGCGCATCCTGTACGAGCTGTCGATGCAGGAGGCGGCGTCGCAGTACGGCGGCGGCGCGCCCAAGGCGGCGTCGACCGTGTACCACGACGCGTCGTTCAGCATGGGCACGGACATGTTCCCGCTGGTGGCCGGCTTCGACTGCCCGCTCGGCAGCACGTTCTGGGACGTGCGCTTCCACGAGGGCAACGCGACGGTGGTGCACGAGCAGGCGATTTGCCTCTTTGAGCAGGACCCGGGCCACCCGCTGTCGCGCCACCGCGCGGCGGCCGAGGACGAGACGGGCGCGCACGGCCTTGGCAGCCTCGGCGTGGTGCGCAACGCGGAGCTGACGCTGCGCTTCATCGCGACGGTCGGCAACTACGACTACCTCTTCAACTACGCCTTTGGGCTCGACGGCGCCATTGCGATCACGGTGCGCGCGTCCGGCTACCTCATGGCGTCGCCGTACTACGCCGACCAGGGCCGCTTCGGGCCGCGCATCCAGCAGGCGACGCAGGGCAGCCTGCACGATCACGTGATCACGTTCAAGGCGGACTTTGACCTCGTCGACAGCGTCAACAGCCTCGAGCAGACGACGGTGGTGGCGGTGCCGGAGCGGCAGCCGTGGTTTGCGCAGCCGCTGGAGCAGATCACGCTGAACACGACGACGCTGCCGACGGAGACGCCGCTCGACTGGGGCGTCAACCAGGCGCACGCGTACACGGTGGTGAGCACGCACCGACGCAATGCATGGGGCCAGCGGCGCGGGTACCGGCTGCTGCCGGGGCTGTCCAACATGGCGCTGACGCCGCGGCACTCGGCCTGGTCGCGCGACAACATGGGCTATGCCAAGACGGCGCTGGCGGTGACGCGGCAGCACGACAGCGAGGTGTGGGCCAACAGCGTGCACAATGCGAATCTGCCGTGGGCGCCGCAGCAGGATTTCAGCAAGTTTTTCGACGGCGAGTCGGTCGACGGCGAGGACCTGGTGGTGTGGTTCAACCTGGGGATGCACCACCTGACGCGGGCCGAGGACGTGCCGGTGACGCTGTTTAGCGAGGCGGTGAGCAGCATGGTGTTGGCGCCGGCCAACTTTTTTGACCGGGCGCAGGACGGGGATTTGCGGAACCGGTGGTGGGAGGCGGGCGCGGAGGCGGTGGACGGGGAGGAGGAGGAGGAGCTGGTGGCGTACGAGGGGGATGTCGGGGCGGAGGCGGTAGGAAAGATATGGAGGATGTAGGGGGAGAGAGGGAGGGAGAGAGAGGGAAAGACGAGGATTGAAACGGAGGGAGTGAGAAAGACGGATACGACGACATGCTCGGATAAATTGATAGATGGTTACAGGAATACACAGGAATACCTGTTGTGCCTTGGGTCCCCACAAGTCACGTGGTGTCATAGACCCCTAGATAGTTCGCCTCGCACTTTATGCCCGTCACAATACCACGTCGGACGGCGTTAATGAGTCGCAGAAAAGAGAAAAGAGGTCGTCAGCGTCAGCGTCAGCACGCAAAGTGTCACGTCCATCCTTGTCTCCCTCGCCATGGACACGACACGCGCCGCCCTCGCGGCCCCCC
>OY756932.1:0-162944 GCA_963580335.1 Leptographium flavum | reverse complement strand
CGGCCTCGGACAGGCCCTGCGCGCCAAAGTTGTCGTCCTCTTCCTGCTGCTGGCGCGTCTTGATCTGCTTGAAGATGCGGCGGAAGGCGCGGCGCTCCTGCGGCGTAATGGTGCCTTGGTCGGTGTCGGCGGCCTGCGTCGCCTGGGCGTCGGCCAGCTCGGCGGCCAGGTCGTCGGGAAGCTCAAACGGGATGGGGTCGTGGGCGGTGCGCGGCCGTCGGGGACGTGCGGTTTCTGGTTCTTGTCGTAAACGCTCTGCTTCCGTCTCTCTGCTCGTCGTCTCCTTCTTGTTTGGATCTTCCCACCACTTTTCTCTCTCGCGCGGCGCCTCGTCATTGTACCGCCGCACGCTCACGTGCAGCATTCGTGCCGCACAGGTGCATGGCCCCAGGGGCCGCCGCACAACCCGGCGGGCCGGCAGCAGAAACGGGCGCAAAGAGGGCGGCATGGTCGTCGTCGACTGCATGAAGCCAATCCGAAAAATCAAAAATTCCAAGTATGGCGCACGGACCACCACTGCGCATCCACTTTACACGTGTTGGCGCGACGCGTTTTGAATGTGGAATCGCGGCGACGACGACCCGTCGACGCAGACGACCTCGAACGACCTCGACAGACACCATTGACAGCATGCCTCTCGACGACGGCCTCACGGCCTTTGAGCGGCGGCGCGCCGAAAACGCCAAGGCCAACAATGCCATTCTCAACTCCATCTCCAAAACGTCGACCAAAGTCTTTGGCGCCACCGGCAAAGCCGCCGTCAAGACGCCGCACAAGGCCAAGACGCCCGCGGCCAGCCGCCGACACACGCGCAGCAGCGAAGCCGTCAAGGCGGAGGTGCGGCCGACGCGCCGCAGCGCGCGCGTCGCGGGCATCGAGGCCAGCCCGGCCACGGACCCCCTGCCAGAGGACACGCGCACAGCCGCCGACGACGACCGCCGGAAACGGCAGCGCGTGCGCGGCGACCTGGCGCTGGGCGACATGCAGGTCGACGGCCGGTGGCAGGGCAGTCTGGACGGGCTGCACGGGCTGGGCCGGGTCGGCGCACGGCCGGGCGTACGGACGTTTCGCGCCGACGACGCGCCGCCGACGGACAAGGAGCGGGCAGCCGTGCGCGAGGCCATGGGGCGTCTGACGCTCTACGACAAGTTTCCCGTCAAGGGTGTGTGTGTGTGTGGTCTTTCTTCTGTCGGGCATGCAGACTGACCGCCAGACCTCAAACTCACAAAGGAACGCATCTACGCCATGGCCTTTCACCCGACCGAGGACAAGCCGCTCGTCTTGGCCGGCGACAAGGAGGGCCGTCTGGGCATCTTTGACGCGTCCCAGGACGGGCCCGTCAAGACAGAGGACGACGACGACGACGACGGCGATGCGGACCTCCCCGAACCCGTCATCCTCGGCTTCAAGCCGCACGCCCGCACCATCTCGGCCGTCTGCGTGCGCGACAGCGACCCCGGCTCGGTGCTGACGGCGTCGTACGACACGACGGTGCGGCGGCTCGACCTCGAGGCCCAGAAATCCGTCGAGCTGTACGCGCCCGACGACGCCGACGACGACGCCGCCATCTCCTGTCTCGACGTCGCCCGCGACGACCCCCACCTCGTCTACTTTTCCACCCTCGGCGGCCTGCTCGGCCGCTACGACGTGCGCACCGCCGCTACCGCCGCCGACCGCTGGCCGCGGCTGCACGACGGCCACAAGATTGGCGGCTTCTCGCTCAGCCCGCGCCAGCCGCACCTCGTCGCCACGGCCGGCCTCGACCGGATGCTGCGCGTGTGGGATCTGCGCAAGATGACGACGACCAAGGACGACGACGGCGATCCGGTCGTGCGGCCGACACTGCTTGCCACCGACGCCGCCCGGCTGTCCGTGTCGCATGCGGCCTGGAGTCCCGGCGGCCACGTGGCCACGACGTCGTACGACGACACGGTGCGGCTGTACGACTTGACGGGTGCGGCGGGCTGGGCGGCGGGCGTGCCGCTGGCCGACGGGGTGCTGACGCCCGAGCACCGGATCGCGCACAACTGCCAGACGGGCCGGTGGGTGACGATTCTGAAGCCGCACTGGCAGCGGCGGCCGCCCGGCGGCGTCGACAAGTTTGCCGTGGCCAACATGAACCGGTTTGTGGACATTTACGCGGCGGACGGGACGCAGCTAGCGCAGCTGGACGGCAACGGCATCACGGCGGTGCCGGCGGTGGCGGTGCTGCACCCGAGCCGGAACTGGGTGGCGGGGGGCAACGGCAGCGGCAAGTTGACGTTGTGGATGTGAAGAGGGAAGAAGGACGTGAAGTACTCGTAACGCCGAATCAATAATGCACGTGATTGTTCTGCACAGTGTACCCACTCACACTGTGTGTTTGCACTCTTGACATAAGCCAACAAGGCACCCGTTCCGTCCATCGCCATCACCAAGACCATTTCTTTTTTATCCCTACAACATTTCTCCTGCGTGCATCCGCTGCTCTGATCCGCCCTCCTGCACCCAGCCGCCATGGAGTGAAGCGACCCCTGCATCCTATTCAGTGTTTATCTGCTTCTCTGCGCTTTCGACTTGCTGGCCACTTCCTCGTCCCTTTCGTCGTTCCTAATCGTTCCTAATCATTCCTCGTCTTTCCTCATCTTTCCTCGCTTCTCGTCCTTCATCCTTTGTCCCTGCCCGCACCCTACGCAACATCGTTTGCCTCTGGCGAGGCTCTCCGTGCGCATACGCTGTACATCCAGCCGAATCCTACGTCGCTCCGACCGCCTCGACCCACGACCTCGACCCACCTCGATACGACGATATCGCGCTGATACGTCCAGGACGCCCGCCAGGCAACCGTCGGCGGGTCTGCGGCGTCGACGAATCACAGCAGCCCAGCCAGCGGTCACGCAGCCTTGGGCCCCGACACGATGGCGTCCCCGTCCACCACGGCGCCTTTCCCCGTCTCTTCTCCCCCTCCGCCCCGCCATCACCACCGGCACGCTTCGTCCTCTGCCGCCCCCATCTCGCCTTCTTCACCCGACGCCGCGGCTGCCCTGACGACGGCCCGCTCACGCCACTCGGACGACGACTCGGTGCGCCACGGCCTGTCCAAGATTCTGCAGCGCCGGCGACGCGACGGCATGGCCCACGTGCCCACAATGGAGTTCCCGGCGCGGCTGCAGGTGTCTGCCACGGACGGCGCCGAGGATGAGGAGGAGCTGCGGCCCAACGGCCAGACCAACGGCGTCTTTATGAACCTGAACCAGAGCATTTTCGGCCTGATTGCCGCGGCCGGCTCGACGGTCAATTTCAACAACCGCTTCGAGGGGCAGTCCAGCGACGAAGAGGACGACGACGGCAACGATGCCGGGGAAGAGGACGACGACAATGACGAAAACGACGACCGTGCGGCCACCCCCACGCCGGCGTCCATGTCGGCAGCAAAACGCACAGACCTCTCCCAGTCCACCGTCTTGCGCCGGCCGCCCGCGCGGGAGCGGCCCAGCCGCCGGTCCGAGAGCCGGCTGCTGCGGTCGCTGCCCTCGCTCAAGACGAAGCTGACGCGCTCGGGCCGCACGGCAGCGAAAGCCGAGGCCGGCGCACGCACCAAGCCGAGCAACCGGATCGAAGAGGAGGACGAGCCGGAAGAGACGGCGCCGCCCGAACCGACCTTGACGCCGACACCGATACCGCCCGCCGTCCGTGTTGACGCTGCCACGACGACCCGCGGCGAGCGCAGCAACAGCATGCGCAGCATCGCACCCGTCATGAGCCGCATGCTCGAGGCCAAGGCAGAGATGGCGGCGCGGCCGAGCTTTGACTTTGAACGGCGGTCGACGACGGACGGCGACGACGACGGCGACGACGACGACGACAGCGAGGACGCCGCCGGGCCGTCGGCGCTGGCGCGCAAGCTGATGGAGATTTTCGACTTTGACCAGCCCGAGGAGGTCATTGAGGAGTATCCGTGCTGGCTGCTGCAGAGCGTGCTGCTGCAGGGCTACATGTACATTACGGCCAGGCACATTTGCTTCTACGCCTATCTGCCCAAGAAGGCGGTAAGTGCTCTCTGTCCCTCTGGCCTGCCTGGCGGCCGCTGACCGCCCAGAACGAAGTCTCGAAATCCGGCTACTTGGCCAAGTCGGGCAAACGCAACCCAAAGTACAACCGGTACTGGTTCCGGCTCAAGGGCGACGTGCTGGCCTACTACCGCGACCCGTCGAACCTGTACTTCCCCCACGGCCAGATCGACCTGCGCTACGGCATCTCGGCCACGGTGACGGACCGCGACCGCGACGGCGTGCACTTCCAGGTCGTGACGCACCACCGGACGTACTACTTCCGGGCCGACAGCGCGCCCAGCGCCAAGGAATGGGTCAAGAGTCTGCAGCGCGTCATCTTCCGGTCGCACAACGACGGCGACAGCGTCAAGATCTCGCTGCCGCTGGCCAACGTCATTGACGTGGAGGAGACGCAGACCATGGTCGAGTTTGCCGACACGTGCAAGATCCGCGTGATTGACAACGACGAGACCTATGCGATTGACGAGTACTTTTTCTCCTTTTTCGACGCCGGCAAGGACGCCGTCGGCGTGCTGCGCATCCTGGTGGAGGCGAACCAGGAGGAGCCGTCCGAGGCGCTGGAGGCGTCCAAGGCGTCCAAGGAGCCGCCGTCGTCGGTGGCGGAGACACCAGCCACAGCCGTCACAATACGCACCGCCACGCGCACCGCCACAACGCCACAGCGGTCGAGCCGGCTGCGGCAGGCCGTCCGGGCGACGCTCAGCCCGGTGTCGCCGACGAGCAGTCCGCGGGCCAGCGGCGAGGTGGCGCGCGGCAGCTTTGACGCGCTGCGGACGTCGTTTACGGGCCGCCGGAGCCTGGACGCCAGCGGTCCGCTCGAGGCGCCGTCACGGCGCAGCTTCAGCGATGGCGGCCGGCGGTCGGCCAGCACGGACCGGCGCAGTCTGGACCGTTTTCCCAGCGCGCGCAGTGCGCAGAGCCCGCAGAGTCCGCCGAGCCAGCAGGACCCGCACAGCCCGGGGCGGCCGCGACACCCCCTGGCCGGGTCGACGGACTCGGTGGAAGACGCCGACCCGAGCCAGACGAGCCTGTCGGCGCTGGTGGTGTCGACCAGCGAGACGCCGTCGTCGGCCAGCCAGATTCTGCACGGCAGCGATCTGTTTGGAGCGACGATGCAGCGGTCGGCGTCGGCGTCACGGCGGCGGCGGGACGGCAGCCGCAGCCGGAGCCGGGTGCCCGAAGCACGGCCCGAGGCGCTGCCGGAGACGCTGGCCGGGGCGGCGGCGTCGACGGGTCACCTGGTAGGTGACGGCAGCGCGTCAACAGCGGGCGGACTGCAGAATCTGCAGGGCCTGGCCAAGATGGGGACCTACCCACTGCAGCGGGCGGGCGCCTATGCGGGCTGGCTGAACCGGCAGTCGCGGCGGATGAGCTCGCTGCTGGCGACAGAGTCGATGGGCTACGTCGAAAAGGTGTCGGGCATGTGGAAGGGCGGCCACCGGCACTACGACGAGCCCGGCGCGCTGGGCCCGGGGCGGCTGGACGAGGGGCTGTCGGCCGAGTCGTACGGGGCGAACTCGCCGGAGCTGGCGGCCGACCTGGAGGCGGCCAACGAGCGGTTCCAGGCGCACTTTGCGCTGCCGGCGACGGAGCGGCTGCAGGCGACGTACTTTGGGTACCTGATGCGGGTGCTGCCGCTGTACGGCAAGATTTACATTAGCGAGCGGTCGTTTTGCTTCCGGAGCCTGCTGCCGGGCACGCGGACGAAGCTGATTCTGCCGCTGCGCGACATTGAGAACGTGACCAAGGAAAAGGGCTTCCGGTTCGGCTTTGCTGGCCTGGTGGTGGTGATCCGGGGCCACGAGGAGCTCTTTTTCGAGTTTGGCCAGGCCGAGATGCGCGACGACTGTGCGGTGACGCTGCTGCGCGGTTTCGAGGCGTCGCGGTACCTGCGCGAGTCGGGGCTGCTGAACGAGGCGGAGCGGGCGGGCGCGCAGACGGCGCTGGCGGAGCGGGACGCGCTGGAGCAGGAGCGGGCGGCGGCGGCGGCGGGGACGGGGACGGGGACGGAGGGCTCTCCCGGCCTAGCCGGCAACGCGCCCCCCAGCGACGTGCACGACGCGATCCTCTTTGACGACCCGCGGGCGTCGTTTCTCAACTTCCAGCCGACGGAGCCGCTGCGGATCACGTGTCTGACGATTGGGTCGCGCGGCGACGTGCAGCCGTACATTGCGCTGGGCCGGGGGCTGCAGGCGGAGGGCCACCGGGTGCGGATTGCGACGCACCCCGAGTTCGAGGGCTGGATCCGCAGCCACGGGCTCGAGTACGGGCGGGTCGAGGGCGATCCGGGCGAGCTGATGCGGATCTGCATTGAGAACGGGACGTTTACGCTGCAGTTTCTGCGCGAGGCCAACGCCAAGATGCGGACGTGGCTGGACGAGCTGCTGGCGTCGGCGTGGACGGCGTGTGCGGACGCGGAGCTGCTGATCGAGTCGCCGAGCGCGATGGCGGGCATCCACATTGCCGAGCGGCTGCAGATCCCGTACTTTCGGGCCTTTACGATGCCGTGGACGCGGACGCGGGCGTACCCGCACGCGTTCATCATGCCGGAGCACAAGATGGGCGGCGCGTACAACTACATTACCTATGTCATGTTTGACAATGTGTTTTGGAAGGCGACGGCGTCGCAGATCAACCGGTGGCGGAACAAGACGCTGGGGCTGCCCAACACGACGCTGGAGAAGCTGCAGCCGAACAAGGTGCCGTTCCTGTACAATTTCAGTCCGAGCGTGGTGCCGCCGCCGTTGGACTATAGCGACTGGATCCGGGTGACGGGGTACTGGTTTTTGGACGAGGGGATGGCGGCGGGCGGAAAGGTGGGTGGGACGAGCGAGACGGCCGGGCCGACGACCGAGACGACGACCGAGACGACGACCGAGACAACCGGGACAACCGGGCCGACAACCGGGACGACGACCTCGAGCATCAGCGAGGAAAAAAAGCCGAAGCCGTGGACCCCCCCGGCCGACCTCGTCGCGTTCATCGCCCAGGCCCGCGCAGACCGCAAGAAGCTCGTCTACGTCGGCTTCGGCTCCATTCTCGTGCCGGACCCGGCCAAGATGACGCAAGAGGTCATTGACGCCGTCCTCAAGGCCGACGTGCGCTGCGTCCTGTCCAAGGGCTGGTCGGACCGGCTGGCGGGCAGCGACGCGGCTGACGCGGACCACGACCACACGCGCGTCGAGGTGCCGCTGCCGCCGTCGATCCTGGCCATCAAGTCGGCGCCGCACGACTGGCTCTTTGCCCAGATGGACGCGGCCGCGCACCACGGCGGCTCCGGCACGACGGGCGCCTCGCTCCGGGCCGGCATCCCGACCATCATCCGGCCCTTTTTCGGCGACCAGTTCTTTTTCGGCGGCCGAGTCGAGGACCTCGGCGTCGGCATCTGCCTGAAGAAATGGGGGGCGCTGAGCTTTGCGCGGGCGCTCTGGGAGGCGGCCAACTCGGCGCGCATGATCCGGAAAGCGGCCGCCTTGGGCGAGCAGATTCGGGAGGTGAGCCGAGGAGACGAGGGGCGAGGAGCGAGGAGCGAGACACTGACCAGTAGGAAACCGGCGTCGCCACCGCCATCCAGTGCATCTACCGCGACCTCGAATACGCCAAATCGCTGATCCGCGCCAAGGCCGGCAAGACGACGACGACCCCGGCCAGCGGTCCGGCCGGCAGCGCCGCCGACCTCGAGGACGAAGAGCCCGAGGAGAGCTGGACGTTTGTCGGCGACGAGGGCGGCCCCGGCCCCGGCCACGGCAGCCACGGCAGCCACGAGGCGATGCACCAGTCGGTCATTCTGCGTCCCAAAGGGCGGCCGGGCAAGGCGCTGGGCAGCCGCGTGTTGGGGGTGGCCTAGGGGGAGTGTATGAGGCGACGGTCCGGAGAGGGCGTGGGATGAGACGGCCGGCGGAAGACGGCGAGAGAGACGACCAGGAGAGATTACGACGTAATGGAAGGTGTTGGACTTACGAGTATGAATGGCGCGCAACGTTCTAGAATCAAGACCTCTTATCGTTATCAAACGCTGTACTGCCGCTGTGTCGCGATTCATTCCATGCTCCCTGTGCTCCCTCTGCTGCTATTCCATCCCGCCAGGCTGTGCCGCCTCGACCCGAAAATCGCTGCTGCCTTTTGCGCTCGCAGGGCCGCCAACAACGATCGGAAGCCGAGCAGCGTCTCGTGCGACTTCTGCGCCATGTTCCCCCTGGCCCGTGCTTCCTCGTCTCGCAGCCTCTGGAGCTGCTGGATCTCCTCCATCAGGCCCCCCTGCCCGGCCGCCCCCCCCTGGGCCGTGGCTGTCCTTGTGCGGCGGCCCGTCGGCGCCTGTCTGGCACCGGGCACACGTGCAGACAATGCCCCCGGGGAGCTGCTGCTAGAGCTCCGTCTCGGTGGGATCCAGCTGTCGCGCGGTGTCTGGCGGCGGTGGAAAGAGATGCGGTGGATCCGGTTCCTCAAAGTCGTCTTCGACGTCATCCTCGACGTCATCCTCGACGTTGTCCTCGACGTTGTCCTCGACGTTGTCCTCGACGTTGTCCTCGACGTTGTCCTTGACAGAGTCATCGTCAGCAGAGTCGTCGATAAAGTCGTCCGAGGAGTCGTCCACAAAGTTGACGTCCATCGAGCTGTCGTCGACAGAGTCGTCGTCCATAGAGTTGCCGATAGAGTCGCCAGCAGCTTCAGCCTCAGAGTCACCGTCCTCAAATTCATCATCGACAGAGTCGTCGTCTAGCATACTGTCTGCTTCGGACGGCCGTCCCTAACCGGCCATGGGCAGCGCCGGCGGCGACTCCGTGCTCGTGGGCCCGTCCACCAGCGGCACGTACCGCACGCCAAAGTGCTTCGTCTTGGTCACCTGTCCCGCCGCGTCCTTGTCCACCGTCCAAATGTACTGCAGCTCCGAGTCGGGCTCTTGCACCGGCAGAAACAGCCGGCCGGGACTCTGCAGCTGCTGCACGAGCGCGTCGTAGTCGGCCGTCGCGGCGGCGCCCACGTGGATCGCGTCGAACCGCATTGCCTCCAGCGCGGCCCGGTCGAGGCCGGGACCCAGCCGGTCCATGCTCTCTGCCGACAGTCCCCGGGCGCCCTGCCGGCCGTCGCCGACGGCGAGGACGACGCGCTGGCTGTCCAGCAGCTGGGCTCCGGCGGCGCTGCGGCGCATGTTGGCCTCCGCCTGCGCGCACAGTTCCGGGATGCACTCGATGCCGAGCACAAAGCCCTGCGGCCCGACGACGGCGCCCAAGACGTTGGTCAGGTAGCCGGAGCCGGCGCCGACGTCGAGCACGCGCACGGCGGGCCGGTCCGGCCGCGGCACGAGGTAGGGCCACAGGTAGCGCAGGGCGAGCGCGTGCATGTGCGGCGCAGAAATGGTGACGCCATGGCCGATGCTCTGCGGCGCGTCGTCGTACGGATGGCGGGCGGCAAAGTGCGCGCGATCGACCGCCAAGAGGGCCGTCCGCGCGCACGCGTCGACGGTGTCGGTGGCAGGGTCGACGGGCAGCATCCCGTGGGCCGCGAGGTTGTCGACCAGCTCCGCGTTGGAGTTGCCAGAGCTTCTCCAGGCCATTGTCGGGCTGTGCAAGGACGAAGATGAGAAAGAAAGTGACGAGAACGTCGAGAATGAAAACGTCGAAACGGTCGAGAACAGTACTGGATGAAAAACACTGCTATATACTGATGACAATGGTAGGAAACGATGGCAAACAAACGGTCGATGGATATGTAGGATCATGAGTACGAGCATTCGTAAAGGATGGAGAGTTCGTTCTCCGTTCTCCGATAATAACACAACATTGCCCAGTCGGGAAAGAGCCCCGCGTCACATCCACATCACATGATCGTCACGTGGACAAGAGAACTGAATTTGCACGCCGAGGTATATCCTTACACGGCCGAGGCCACCAACCCGTCTGCTCGCACAACATCTACACTGCCTCCTCCGGCTGCTCGCCCGCCGCCACAATGGCCACGCCCAGCCCGCGGTCCGGGCTCTGCAGCACCAGCTGCTCGTGCCGCCGCGCCCGCACAAAGTCGCACACGGCCCGGATCAGAATGAACCATCCCACCACCATCAGCGCATACGCCACCCACTCGGAGCTCGCCATGTCCTGCAGGCTTGTGCCGTGGCCCGCGCCCGCGCCGGTCCCGCCGGTGACGGTGCTGGGGTCAAACGCGTGCGCATTCGGGTCGGGCGGCGCCGCGTAGACCTCTCCGTCGCCCGTACCGGCATGGGCCGCCGCCGCGCCCGCCGCCGACATGGTGCTGGCCGCGCCGCCGCCGTCGCCGCCGTCGCTGCCGCCGTTGGCCGTGCTCTTCATGTAGAAGCCGTACTGGATCAGGGTGACGCCGAGGCCGGCGCGCGAGCCGTTCTTGGCCGCGTGCGTCGAGTGCAGGAGATAGGTGAGCAGGAAGCCGACAACCTGGAAGGACATGGAGATCATGCCGTTCCACACAAACGAAAAGACGGACCCGACGGGCATGCCGTCGATGTAGACCTCGTCGGACCCGCCCAGGCCGGGCGCCATGATCGTCGTCTCCCAGTAGGGGGGGGCCGAGTCGGCAGCAGCTTGTTCGTACGTCTGACTGTTAGAAAGGGGATGGGGAAAAGAGGGCGAAGAGAAACCTACCGGAGGCTGTTCCTCCTTTTCGACGCCTACTTCGGGCTTCGCCGTCAGGTTGGAAAAGACACCGTCCGCCTGGATTCCGCCGCCGTAGATGCGGCTGCCCGCGGGCGCTGGCGGTTGCGCGGCGCTGGCATGTGCGCTGGGCACGCTCGCGCTCGTACTGGTCGTGCGCGGCGTCGCTGCCGGCGTCGGCCGGACCAGCCGCTGCCGGTCGTCGGCCTCGTCGTCGCTGCTCTCGCCATCGCCCTCGGTGTCAAAGGCGTCGGCCAGTGTCGGATCGGCCACGGCGCCGCTGTGACGCGACCGCGACGACGCCCGCGAGCGGAACGATGGCGGCGGCGACGTCGGGATGGCCTGCGCGAGGCGCGGCTCGTCCGAGTTGACGCGCTCGTAGCGGGACATGGTGGAGGAGGAGAGGAGAGAATCGGAGGAGATCGGAAGAGGAGATCGGAAGAGGAAGAGAAAGGGGTCGGAGGAGGAAGAGGTCGCCAGAGGTCGATCGATCAAAGATCAAAGATTCGAGGATGCCTAGATCGCCGCTCGCTCGATCGAGATGACGACGTCGTCGATGCTGCCTGATGGAAAGAAGGGTGAACAAGGGAGGCCAAATGCAGGCACAATAGAAATGCGAGGACAAGAGCCTCACGCGGCTCGGCACAAGGAAACAAAACAGCTCGTTTGTGCGCCGGCGACAGATTCGAAAACGTGGACGCTCCAACGGGCTTCGGTCTCGCCGGCTGCAGACAGAACCGATGTCGAGATGCTCCGCCACCCAAACAAGGGGCTGCAGCCTGAGGCAGCAAGATGGGTCAGCGGGAGAATCCAGGCGCCGCTCATGGAAGGTCACGTGCTATATGGGCCGGTCCAATCAGCAGCCACACCGGTCAATCGCCGTGATAATTTTGGCGTCCTCTCGGCGGCTCCTCTCTTGACGACTCCTCTTGACGGCTCCTCGTTGCAGCACATCATGTCGCTCAAGAGTGTACGTACTCAGCCGTCTTCCCGCGTCGCTTCCTAGCTCCCTGACCAGACAGATCCTCCAGAGACAGTACAAGGCCGCCATCGCGCGCTGGCCCAAGGACGAGCTGCGCCCCGACGTCCAGCTGCCCGACGTCTTGGCCAAGCACCTACCGGACCGTCTGGCCGGACGCTCGCTGGCACCGCCGCTGCTGCGTCCGGGCGGCAGCAAAGTGTCCCCGTTAGCGCCGACACCGCCGTCGGACCAGCAGCAGCTGCGGCAGCTCAACGCGCTCTTCAGCCTGCTGGACGACCGGTACATGAAGGCCGTACGTGGACAGACAAGAGGTGTGCGATTTTTGCAGGCTCGGCTAACGTGCTAGAACCGCCTGACGGGCCAACTTCTGACGCCGCGGAGCAACCCGACGTACTACAAGGACCTGATGACGGAGCTGGAGGAGGCGCCGAAGCGCAGCTTGCTGGGACGTGTGGCCAAGCGGTTGGGCGGCATGTTCCGGCTGTCGTGAGCGAGGAGACTGGGACGGATAGAGGCATGCATAGACGGCGTTGGATGGTAGACAAAATTGATTTGATTTCCTCTCTATTTCGTTTTCATTCGTTTTTTTTCTCCTTCTTCCTCTTCCTCCCCCTCTCTCCCTCCCTCTCCCCCTCTCCTCCTATATGTACCGCCCCTCGGGGTCCATCTGCGCAAACAGGTCAATGCTCTTCTCGTACATGGTAAACACAATGCCGCCGCTCAGCACCAACCGCACCAGCCGCGGCAGCGCGCCGCTCCAAAACGTCAGCACGCCCTCCTGCCGCAAAATCAGACTCGCGCATCGCACGCTGTTGCCGTACAGCTGCCGCGCCTCGATGCTCTGCATGCGCGTCTTGATCGTGTCCAGCGGCTGCGTCACCGCCACCGTCACCGTGCCGGCCAGCGCGCCCATGGCAAACGTGCCGGCCGTGCCGAGCTTCTCGCCGGGCGCCGTGTAGCTCTCGGCCAGCTGCTTGAAAAAGGTATAGGACGAGAAGCGCACGGCCGAGTTGGCCGCCTGCCGCGCCGTTGTCGGCACAAAGCCCTGGAAGAAGCCGCGGATGCCGCGCTCGCGCGCAATAATGGGGACGGCGTGCAGGAAGCCGCGCATGCGTGGCGTCGCCCGCTTGCGGTCGTCAATCAGCGTCGTCTTGATGCTCTCCGTCGGCGTCACGGCCAGCAGCGACTCGGTCACGCCCGCGCCGAAGCCGGCCAGCACCGTGCGCGGGCCGCTCAGCTTGCCGTCGGCGTCGGCCAACAGGCGTTTGTACTGGTCGAACGCGACGAATCCTTGGGGGTTAGCAGGTGTTAGCAGTCTTTCTTTCTCTCTTTCCTCCTCTCCTCTCCTCTCCTCCTCTCCCCTACTCACGAATGCCCGCCTTGGCCGAGTTGCCAATAATCAACGTCGTGCAGCCCGCATACCACTGCTTTCCAAACGGCGGCCATGGCATCTTTTGGCCATGCGGCAGGTGTCGGTTCAGCTGTGTGCGTGTCTTGGCAACTGGAGGTCAGTGTCGGCGGTCGAGTGTCGGCGGCATACGCACACTCTGCTGGGTATGTAATGGCTGCGGTTGTTAGCTTGTGCTCTCTTTTCTGTTCTCTTTCTTTTCATATCCTCTCTTCTCTCTTCTCTCTTCTCCTCCTCTCTCTCTGTCCTCTCTTTTCTTCCTCTTCTCACCAATTTCTACAGCGCCGGCTGTCGAACCAGCCAAAATTGATCGCAGCGCACTCGGCGTCTTCTTCTTCTCCGGCTGCGCCCCGGCATCGGCCGGCGCGGCTGGTGCTGCCGACATTGTGTAGGGAAGGGAGGGGAGAGTGTCGTGTCGTGTCGTCGTGTCGTGCCGTGTGTCGTCAGACTGAACTTTTGCTGCAAAACAAAATCTAGCTTGACGCGATGCGATTGCGGAGTTGGCGTGGGGCAATTCGCACTGTGGTGCACTGTGATGGCACTCATCACGTGGCGAACGTGTCGAACAGTCGGGGGTTTATATGCTTCCTTCTGCTGAGAAACGTGGTGCAGTTGTGCCATCCGGTGGTACATTTTATTGTATTCAATTTAATGTTGAGGTTTGTATTCTTTTGATTTTGTCAAGTTGTACGAATATTTAAAAGTTTGCGGTGTGAAGTAGCTGAAATAATCGCGAGTCCTATATACTTTCGCAGGAATTCTTTTGCTCGTATTACGGTTACGTTGTATTAACAATAATAAGCCAGTGTTCTCCATAGAATAAACATAAGACAGAATTCCTAATCTCACCTCTTTGAAATATGCAGTGGTTTCTCAGCCTCTCTGGACAATTCACTACTGTTCTTCATTCCAGTGCCAATCAACTGCTGCAAGACATTGAATCATTCCCAGCCTTTCAACCCCCAATCCAACGACTTCACTCGAGTTTACTGACTGTCCAAACAACGCTCGTTCATTGGCTTTTCTATCTACACAGGGACTCAATATGTACAAACATGCCAGCGCATGCAAAGGCACCCAGCAGAAGCCGGTGGAAGAAGAGAAAAGGTTGAGCAAGAACCAAACAAGACACCACAAAACAAGACAACACCCCGTAAAACTTAGACCGTCACCACCACCGTGCGCGTCGTCGGCACCGGGCAGGCCGAGACCGACGAGGTTAGGACCGCCGCCGCCGTCGTGGCAGAGCTGGCAGCCGCCGTCGACGCCGCCTTGGTCGAAGTGGTCGACGCCGCCTTGGTCGACGTCGTCGAGGCAGCCGTCGCCGCCTTGGACGAGGAGACGGCCGTCGAGAGCGTCGTGGCCGAAGTGGCCACCGCCGCGGCCACCGACGTCGCGCTCGAAGTCGCCGCCGCGGCGGCCGTGGTCGCGGCCGCAGTCGTCGCCGCGGCGGCCGAGGCCAGAGCGGTGCCGGTGGTGGCGGTGCCGGTCGAGGCAATGGCCGAGGAGCTCTGGGTGGCAATCTCGCTGGCGCCCGAGTACATGGTGGGGCCGGGGATGACATAGGTGCTGGTGGTGACGTAAATGTTGACGAGGATGCCGGCGTCGTCCTCGCCGTAGAGGGCGGTGCCGAGGACACCGTCGGGCACGTCGGAGCCGCCGCCGACCACCTCAAGGTTGAAGCACTGGGGGTAGTTCTGGGCGCCGTCGGCGCTTTCGGCGCTGTGCAGGGCAATGATCTCGTGGCGGAGCACGTAGAAGCCCGAGGCAATGGTCTCGGGGATGTGGACCATCCAGCCCTCGCCATTTTCAATCAGCTGGTCGTCGGCGTAGGTGCCGGGGGCGGTGGAGCCGTCAATGAGGCCCTTTTCGTCAATCTTGAAGAACTCGAGCGTGGTCTTGTCGACGGACTCGCAGCCGGTGTCGCCGCAGGCGGCGAGGTAGCTCAGGACGGGGCCCTTGTGCGAGTCGGGCCAGGTGGTCCACTGCAGGTAAATGTCGTCGCCGGCAGTGACCTGGGCGTGGCCGAGCGCGTTCTCGGCGCCATTGTGGCAGATAATGTCGGAGCTGGCATAGGCGTCGGGGGCGACGTAGCCGAGGTCGGTGGCGGTCGTGGACCAGCCAATGACGGTCGGGGGATCCGACTCGTACGGGTTGACGGTGACGTCGTAGCCGGCGTACGAGACGCCGTTGATGACGACGTTGGTCACGTAGCCGTGGGCGTTGACGGCGACGGCGCCGGCAGCAGCAGCAAGGAGCGTCTTGGAGAACATGGTGAAGTTGAAAAGGTGAAGTGGTGAAGTGAGGTGGAAGTGAGGCAAAGTTCAGAGTTCAGTGAAGCAAGTTCAGGTAAAAGTCAACTGCGGCAAGGAGTGAGCAGTGAGGGAGCAAAAGGAGTGAAAGTCTGTCTGGCAGAGGAAGAAGGAGAGATCCGCTCGCGGATGGTAAGAGAACGTCTGGCAAAGAAAAAAAGAGTCCGAGTGTGGGAAGGAATGTGTTGATGGTGCAGAAGAAAGAGGCCGGCTGCAAATGCCAGCGCGCGGCGACTGCTTTATACCTCGCGCGGCAGGACGTCTGTCCAAGGACAAGCCCGTATGTTGTTCGCCTCCGCCGCCGCCTCCTGTCCTCCTGTCACCGAGACTTGCAGCGGCCCCCTACCGCGCCAGTCGCACAGGTGGGCGCGTGTGTCGGGCGACAAGGGGCGTGGCCAGGATGTGCGGGGAGCGCCAAGGTGGTGGACGGGGGGCGTTTCATTGGTGGAGGGCCGAGAGTCTCTGGTGTTGAGTGACCGGCATTGGCTGGTGTTAAGTGGACAGCTTGAACGGGTCTTTGAGTGGACAGCTTTGACCGGTCTTTCACAGCCCTTGACTGGCCAACACCTTTGACTGGCTGACGCGTTTGTCTCTTGTACGCCTCGTTTGTTTCGCCCATCGTGGATCGCCGCTGATCACGACGATCTCGCTGGCATGCTGGCACACTGGCATGCTGGCTGGCTGGCATGCCACCTCCCTGCCGTCGACCTCCTCTGCACGGACTGGAGCCAGAAGACTCCGTTTCACCCGTCCGACATCAGGCGACCATGGAACTGCTGGCGGGAGCCGCTCGTCGCCAGATGGGGCCTGCAGAGAGCAGACGACAACGGGGGGACAACTTGGGACCAAACATGGATCCGGCGCAGCGATCCCTGGTGCCCCGTCCCTTTTTTTCTTCTGGGATTCTGGTGTTCTTCAGGCGACGATCCCTGGCGCTGGACCCTGCCAAATCCGCAGCCGACCGCGCTAGCGGTTTCCAGTCCTGCGCCGGGCCAGTGGCGGGCTGGTCGCTACGCTTCCTGACTGGCCGCCCCACTGGCCCAAAACGCCTAGGCAGCTCTTGTCGGGAAGCCGGCGTCTGCGCGGCAGGGGCAGACCCACCAGGGGGCAGGCACGCTGTGGCCGAGGAGGGGTAAGAAAGAAAAGAGCACTGCGAGAAGTACAATTACGCTTAGGTGAGAAAATACCGGCGACAACGAGCAGCAACTCAATTACGCTGCCCCTGCAGGCAAATTTTCCTAGAAGCGAAGTTGCGGCGGACCGCCAAGCGTTTTGCGAAACGACACACGCGGCTCTGTATGCGTCTGGGAAAAACGGGAAGAACGGGAAGAACGCGGTGAAATGTGCTGCGCTGCGCTCTGTCACACCAAACAGTCCCGACGTCCGGATGGCCACAAATATCGCCCGACGTTCCCTGTCGTCAGCCGGTGCGGCAGCATCTGCTACACGCAATCTCGTCCAGGGGCGTCGCCGGGTTCGACACAGATGAAGATGAGATGCGATGGGCAGGGAGTCGTCACCTGACCAAGCACGAAATGTCCGCGGATCTAGCAAAGATTTGCGTATGCTTCGGAGATTCAAACACGTGAGAGCACGCGTGACTTGATATAATCGCTGTAGCCCCAAATACAGTCACGTGCAGGCATCCACGTGATCGGAGCAACAATAGTGCGGACAATCACGTCGCCTGCCATTGGCCACTGCTTTGCACGTTTTCCTCGGCACGACACGGCACCCGACGACGACGACCCGGCGACGACCACTCGGCGATTCGACAGCGCCCCCCCGACGCACTTGCAGCCGACGTCTGTCTTCTCGACCCCTCCATCCGCCACCATGCCGCAAGACATGCCGCCCACCGGCGGCTACGGCGCCGTGCAGTACAAGGTGCGACGAGTCTCGACTCTGTTGTCCCGTCTTGCCCTCCTCTCCTCTCTTCCTGTCCTCCTGCCCTCCTCTACCCTCGCTCACCACCCAGAGAAACCTCCCGTCCCGCGGCTTCCGGCCCGCCGTCCTCCTCGGCATCAGCGGCGCCGTCATGCTCTTTGGCTGGTACAAGCTCGCCCAGGGCATTCGCGAACAGCAGTACGTCGTCGACCGACCGACCTCTCCCCTCCCTCTCCCGCCCCCTCCCTCCTCTGACCTCCTAGGGAAATGGCCCGCGAGAAAATGTGGTCGCGCATCCACCTGATCCCCCTCCTGCAGGCCGAGGAAGACCGCGACCAGGTCCGCCGCCACCTGGCCGACCAGGCCCGCGAGCGCGAGCTGCTCGGCGACAACATGCGCGTCTACAACAGCGACCGCTTTGTCCGCCCGACCTTTGCCGCCACGCCCAAGGAAGTGACCAAGTAGGAGGAGAAGGAGGAATACATGAATATCACGTGACATAAACTTGCATTGCTCTCGTTCAAACCCAAACGCCTCTACTGTATCTTCCGTATCCTGCCTCCCTCTCCCCTACTGAATCGTCACTACCCGGAACCCCTCGGACAGCACCTTGTTAATGTCCTCGCTCTTGTGCTGCAGCAGCCCCAGCGCAAAGGCCACGTCGTTCCACTGTCGCTCCGTCTCGCACCGCCCCAGCCGCGCCGCCAGCTTCTCGGCCAGCTGCCGCGCGTGCCGGTCCTTTTCGACAAAGCCCAGCAGGAAGCGCACGATGCGCCGGAAGGCGTCCTCGCTCAGCCCGCCGCCCGCGGCGCCGGCCGTCAGCAGGCTGAACATGTCGACAAAATGGTTGTACACCGCATTGTCCTTGGTCGACAGCTCGGTGAAGAACATGCGTGCCAAGTCGGCAATCCGCTTGTCCGCGTCCTCGAGGCACTTGGCCATCTCGCCCAGCTGCCCCTTGACCTTGACCTGGCCGGCCAAGATTAAAAAGGTGAGCGTCATCAGACAGGTCCGCTTGACGGACGCGTCCGAGTCGGCCAGCCGCCGGTACAGAAAGTCCGTGTTCTCGTCAATCAGGTGGTTGAAGCACACCGCCATGTCGCCCAGCGCAATCACCGCGTTCGACCGCACCGTCGCGTCCGCCGACCGCTCCATAATCGTAATCAGCAGCGGCAGATGCGCCTCGCAGTACTCGGCGCTCACGCACATCAGCTTGGCCATGCACAGCGTCGCCGCCGCCTGCAGCCCCCGGTCGCGGTACGTCGTGTTGTTCGCGCAGATCTCCGCCACCAGCGGCCCAAACATGCCCAGCAGCGCCGTCGGGCCGTACAGCAACTCGCGCTCCCGGATGTGCTGCATCGCCTCGGTAAAGTCGTCCTCGGTCGTCCCGCCAATCAGGTCCAGGTCGTCCTCCGGCGCCGGCGTCCCCTTTTTGCTGCGCTCCCGCGGATTCGCTGCCGCCGCCGCCGTCGTCGTCTCCTTCTCCTTCTCCTGCTTGCGCCGCTTAAAGTCCTGCTCGCACAGCTCCAGGTGCACAATCTGCTTGATGGCCACGTGCCCGACCACAAAGAGCAGCTGCGCTAGCGGCACCGTCGTCCGCTTCGCCTTGGGCGCCTCGCCGCCCGCTTCGCCGCCCGCCTCCTCGTCGCGCGAGCTCGGCCGCGAGTCGCCCCGGCCAAAGACGATCCGCGTCTTGCGCCGTAGCACGTCCGAGCAGAGCACGTCGGGGTGTTTCGACAGCGCGTACACGGCGTTGACCGCCTGCTCCGCCACGCCGAACCACTCCTGGCTGTCCGATGGCACGTCCAGCATCGCCGCCAGCCGCGCTAGCACCGCGTGGTCGTTGGGCAGCCGCGAGAACGTCACCTCGCTGCCGCCGCCGCCGCCGCTGCTGCCGCTCGCCGCTCGCCCGCCCGGGTTGATCCGCTGCAGCGCCACGCACGTGTACTTGGCCAGCTGCAGGTCTGCCCGGCCGTGCGCGCCCAGGCCCGTCCGCAGCATCGTCTCCATCTCGCCCACCACAATCTCGGGACTCGCCGTCGCCAGCATGCCCAGCACGATGATAGCGCCGCGCCGCTGCGTCCGCGAGATCTCCCGCTTCTGCACGCCGTACACCTGCCACAGCTTGGCCACCACCGCGTCTGCAATCAGGCCGCCGCGCATCATCGTCGCCAGCAGCTGCTCCAGCGACGTCAGCTCGGCCGGCGTCGCCCCAAACGTCAGGCTGATCATGTTGCGCGCCACGTAGTTGGCCGCGTCGTTGGGCCCAAACGCCTCGGGCGCCTCGAAAAACAGCCGCCGGTAGCAGTCAATCAGGTGCGTCTGCACGCCCTTGCCCTCGTCGCTGTTGCCCTTGGTCCAGATCAGCCGCAGCATCCGCCGGACGCCCACCTTGTTCTGCTCAATGTTGTACGCGTCGCCAATCTCAAAGTAGTCCATCGCCTCAATCACCTCGCTCTTGTTGCGCGATCCCAGCAGCTGGCAGATTGTCTCCGTCGCTCCGTGCAGAATGTGGATGAACTTGAGCGCCTCTCCATAGTACTTTTTCGTCAGCGTCAGCTTGTTGATTGCCTCGGACGTCGCCGCCGCCTGCTGCGCTTTTTGCACTGCCGCAATCTTTTCCGCATCCGTCATCGCCGCCAGCGTCTTGCGCGGCGATGCCGCCGTCGCATCACCGTCACCGTCGCCGTCCACCTGCGTCGCCTCGTCCAGCAGGCCGGTCGCGTTGCCCGTCGTCTCGCCCAGGTCCGGCGCGCCCTCGGGCGGCTGCAGCGCCTGGATCTGCTCCTCCACCGCGTCCAGCCGCGCCTGGTACTCGGACCGCGACAGCTGCGCGCCGTGCATCGCCGTAAAGGGGTGCGTCTTGATCAGACAGCCCAGCAGCTTGATCGCGTTGCGCCGCACGTTGCTGCTCTTGTCCTCGAGGCTCTGCAGCGCCAGCTCGGCCGCCTTGAGCCGCCGCTTGGGAAACTTCATCTCCAGGTCGCACAGCTTCGTGTACACCTGCAGCGTGCGCGAGCGGCAGTACGGGTTGATGTCGAGGAAGCGCTCCTCCAGCACGCTGAAAAAGGCGTTGAGCTGCGACTTGTGGTCCTCGCCGCGCTCCTCCTGCCGGCTAAGGTAGGCAATCATGTTGCCGCAAATCTCAATGAGCGCGCAGCGCAGAGTGTACGACTGTCGGTTAGTGGGTGATGACAACAAGGATAAAGGGTCTTGACGCCCACCTCGCTGTCCATCTGCTTGATAAGCGAGGCTACCTGCTTGATCACCAGCCGCGGCGCCAGCTCCGACAGCCGGATGATAAAGGTCGACACCGACTTGGGTCCGCGCGTGTCGTTGCTGCTAAACTCCTTGTTACTGAGCTCGACCAGCACCTCGTTGGCCAGCTGCTCGTAGTCGTACTGCTCCGAGAGGATCTGCAGAAACTCGGCCATGGGCTCCGAGAGGTGCTCAAAGTAGGTCAGGTTCTGGACAATGGAGATCTGGGCGGCTGCACGTGTTAGCAGAATCGTCGTCATCGTCGTCGTCGACCTCCTCATTATTTCCCCATCACCCACCATATCCGTGGCCGTGGTGCTTCACGGCCATGCATAGCACCTTGAATGCGTGCATGCGGATCGCCGTCGACTTGACGCGCTGCTCACTCTCGAGCACGAGGTAGACGGGCCGCGTCAACAGCCCGATAAACGTGTCGCGCTCCGACGTCGTCAGAAAGATCTGGGACAACCGCAGCCGCAACACCTTGCACATGGTCTCGAGGGCCGTCTGCAGTTGGGCCGACGAGTCCCAGCTGCCGTCGTCGGCCACGGCGGCGCCCTTTTTTCCGGCCTTGGCCTTGCCGCGGCGGGCGGCCGGCGCGGCCGACGACTTTTCGGCCGCGCGTGTCTCGACGGCTGACACGGTCCACTGCAGCAGGAAGCCGTAGACCTCAAGCAGTTGCTTGTGGTGTGCCAGCAGCTCCTGCTCGTCGGCTTCCAGGTCGTGCTGCACGGCCTCGGCCTCGGCGGCCAGGCCGGACGTGATGAGGTCAAAGACCTTGCTGAGCGCGTGGGTCGGCAGAAAGGCGGCGTATCTACTCGTCGTTAGATGGTGGTGGTCTATGTGGTCTATGTGGTCTGTGTGGTCTGTGTCGCGGCAGTCGGACGGGACGCACTTGAGCAGAAACTGCAGCGAGTCAAAGTAGAGACTGCGCGTGATGGCGTCGGGGCTCTCGGCGACGGCATCGACAATGGGGTTGAGCACCGGGTTGATGACCGCGTTCGTCAGCGCCTCGGGGTCATTCTCGCAGTCGTAGAGGGCCGCCGCGGCCTCGGGCGTCGGAATCGCGGCCGGATCGCTCATGTAGTGCTTGAGCGCATTGTTGATGTCAAAGGAGACGGCGTCCATGGTGGACGTGGGCTGTCGCCAGGTCGGTGGGGTATCAATGTCCGTCAATGTCCGTCGATGCTCGTCGATGCTCGTCGATGGGTCGATGGTGTCGACAACGGGCGTGTGGTCTATCGCCGTGCTGATGTGTCGATGCGATGATGCGACAATGTATTTGGGCCAAAGAGGGGCTCCTCGGCAACGGTGTTTATGTTTATGTTGGCGATTGCCCGATTGGGCGACGACGCGTGACCCCACCATCACACACTAAAGCGCGTCACAGTGCTAGCGGCTCAGCCTTTCTCGACGCCTTCCCAGACGGTATTATTGGCATGCACTTTGCTTTTCGACTGCCGACTGGAACGACGATTCGACGATTCGACTGCTGCTGCTCACACAATGGCCTCCCAGGCGGCTCTGCGCAGACCTTGGGATCAGGCCGAGGACTTTGCCATTTACGCCGACGCCTCGGAAGAAACACAGATGAACGACGAGTTGGCCTCGTCGCAGGAGGTCGACTTGGACGTGGAGGAGGACGAGGCCGAGGACGAGGTGGAGGTGGACTTTGACAACGTCGAGGAGGACGAGGCGGACGAGGTCGAGGCGGACGACCACATGGCTGAGAACGACCACGAGCCGGCCGAAGACAGTTCCGAAGACGAGGCGGTCGACGAGACGGTGCAGCAGGACATGGAGCGGCTGCAGTGCACCTTTCCCAGCTTCCAGGACCAGTTCCGGCTGATCAAGCGGATCGGCGAGGGTGGGTTGCCTGGGGGGCTGCCCGAAGACACACACACTCCACTAACACGCCAGGCACCTTTTCCACCGTCTACAAGGCCGAGGACCTGCAGTACGACCGCTTCGACAACTCGTGGGACTGGGACACGGAACACGACAAGTGGGCGTCGCCGCCGTTGCAGAAAGCGGCCCGCCGGCCCCGGCCCGACCACAACGCCCCGCGCCGGCTCCGCACCAAGTATGTCGCCATCAAGAAGATTTACGTCACCTCCAGCCCGCTGCGCATCCTCAACGAGCTCGAGCTGCTGCACGACCTGCGTGCCTCGCCGTCCGTCTGCCCGCTCATCACGGCCTTTCGGCAGACGGACCAGGTCGTCGCCGTGCTGCCCTACTTCCGCCACCAGGACTTCCGCGCCTACTACCGCGAGATGACCGTGGCCGACATGGCCATTTATCTGCGCGCGCTCTTCACCGCCCTGCGCGCCGTGCACGCGGCCCGCATCCTGCACCGCGACATCAAGCCGACCAACTTTCTGTACGACCCGGCCACGCGCCGCGGCGTGCTCGTCGACTTTGGCCTGGCCGAGCGCGAGGGCAGCGACAGCAAGCCGTGTCTGTGCCACGAAGCCGAGGGCGTGCGCAAGAGCCGCCTGCGGGCGGCGTATGCTAACGGTCTGGCCAGCGGCGGCGGCAGTGGCGGCGTGGCCATGCCGCACAATGGCTATCCGAAAAACGACACGCGGCCGGCACGACGGGCCAACCGCGCCGGCACGCGCGGCTTCCGGGCGCCCGAGGTGCTGTTCAAGTGCACGGAGCAGACGACCAAGATCGACGTGTGGTCAGCCGGTGTGGTGTTGCTGACGCTGCTGTCGCGGCGGTTTCCCTTTTTCAACAGCGCCGACGACGTCGAGGCCATGATTGAGATTGCGACGATTTTCGGTAGCAAGCGGATGCGGGTAGCGGCGCAGCTGCATGGCTGCATGCTGGAGACGACGATCCCGACCGTCGGCCGCGAGGGCTTCAGCCTCGAAAAGATTATCCTCTGGAGCACATGTCGCATGGACAATAGCAAGACGCTGCAGCCACTGACAGACGCCGAGCGGCTGGCCGTGCGCTTTCTGGGGCGCTGTCTGGACCTGGACCCGAGCAGCCGCATCAGCGCGGAGGAGGCGCTACAGCACGACTTTCTGCGCGAGCGGCCGCTGGGGGCGGACGTGCCGGTGGACGACGAGATGGACATTTTGTAAGAGTCTCGTAAAACGATGCAAAGACAGTGCGAATACAGTGTATATACAGTATCTCGATAAGACGCGACGCGTTGATGGGATTTTCCAGCATGCAACACCATCATGTCACCGCTGGCCGACCGGACGGTGGACAGGACGAAAGATGCGACGGACACAGCCAAAGAGGGCAAACAAGAACGTGACACGACAGACATGACAGACACGCGCGAGCAGACAGACGGCCAGCCAGACGACGCCGCCGCCGCTGCTGCTCAGTTCCACCATCCTTACACGCCCTACGATGTGCAGATGGACTTTATGCGCGCCGTGTACGACGCCTGTGCGGCCGGCGGCGGCCAGGTGGCCATCCTGGAGAGCCCGACGGGCACGGGCAAGTCGCTGTCGCTCATCTGCGGCGCCCTGACCTGGCTGCGGCAGTTTCGGCGGGGCCAGACGGCGGCGGCGGCGGCGGGCCGGGCAGACGACACGGCAGCCGCGGCGGCCGACGAGCCGGAATGGGTGATTGAGCAGATGCTGAAGCGGCGACGGGAGGCGTTGAAGCAGCGGTGGGAGCGGCGAGAAGCGCGGCTGGCGGCGGCCCGGCGACGGGAGGCACAGCAGGCGGCGGAGGAGGCGCAGCAACGGCTGACAGGCACGCGGAAGCGGCGGCGGGTGGAGGCACATACAGGCGGCGGACCAGGCGGCGGATGGGCCAAGAAGAAGGACGAGGAAGAAGAGGCCGAGTTTCTGGTGGGCGACACGGAGGCGGGCGCCGACCGCGACGCAGACGACCGACTGGCCTGGCTGTCGGCGGAGACGCGGGCGATGATGGCCAAGGCGGGGCTGCTGGCGAACAAGGAGGAGGACGAGGAGGACGAGGAGGATGCGGACGAAGTCAAGGTGTGTTTTTGTCGTCCAGGATGTGACGGAAGCTCTTGAGCGCCGGGGTCTTTGACGTTCCTTCCCTTTTGGTTCTCAAAGCTTTTTTGGCTCCTTCCTCTACCGTCTGTCTCTTCCTCTCTAACGCTTCAGATTTACTACGCCTCGCGAACACACTCCCAACTCTCCCAGTTCATCGCCGAACTGCGCCGCCCAACCTTTCCGCCGTCGCTGCCCGTCTTTGACACGGACGCCCCCGCCGACACACCCGCCGAAGAGCCCGTCCGCCACATCCCGTTGTCGTCCCGCCAGCGCCTCTGCATCCACCCTGACGTCGCCCGTCTCGGCTCCGTCGGCGCCATCAACGACCGCTGCGCCGAGCTGCAGAAGGCCAAGGGCAAGACGGTCGACGGCAAGACGCACGGCGGCTGTCCGTTTGCGCCGTCGCCCGACCGCCGCGCGGCCGAGCGCCAGTTCCGCGACACGGCGCTCGCGACGCTGCCCGACATTGAAGACCTCTTTCGGCTGGGGAAGCAGCTGCGCGTGTGCCCGTACTATGGGGCGCGGCAGGCGGCGGCCGTGGCGGGCGGCGCCGAGATTGTGACGTTGCCGTACCCGCTGCTGCTGCACGGGGGCGCGCGGGCGGCGCTGGGCATCCGGCTGGCCAACAGCATTGTGATTGTCGACGAGGCGCACAACGTGATGGACGCGGTGGCGGGCGTGCACGCAGCCGGCGTGCGGCTAGCCGAGGTGCGGCGGGCGCGGCAGCTGCTGGCCGTGTACGTGCGGCGTTTTGGGCGGCGGCTGGCGGGCACGAGCCGCGTCCTGGTCGGGCAGCTCGGGCGCGTCCTGCAGGGGCTGACCGTGTGGATGGAGGCGCAGCTGGCCAGCGCGGCGGCCGACGGCACGGTCGACCCGTCGGTGCTGCTGCGCCACAAGGGCGCCGACCAGATCAACCTGTTTGCGCTGGTGCAGTACATTCAGACGTCTAAGCTGGCCTTCAAGGTCGAGAGCTACGCGGCCTACCTGGAGGAGGCGGACCAAGCCGAAGCGAAGCCGTCGCAGTCGCCCGTCCTGCACACGCTCGTCGGCTTTCTGCTCGCCCTCACCAACCTCCGCAGCGAGGGCCGCATCTTTTGGGAGCGGCTGCCGGCCGACGTCCCCGGCAGCCCCCCCGACGGCAAGCTGTCGTACCTCTTGCTCTCGCCGACCCACGCCTTTGCCGACATTGCCGCCTCGGCCCGCGCCGTCATCCTGGCCGGCGGCACCATGGCCCCTTTTGCCGATTACCGCACGCACCTCTTTCCCACGCACGCGTCCGCGCGCATCACCACGCTCAGCTGCGGCCACGTCATCCCGGCCAAGAACCTGTGCGTCTGGACCCTCGGCGCCCTGGCCGCCCGCACCGCCGCTGCCCCGGCGTCGCCGCCGCCACTGGACTTTTCCTTTGCGCAGCGCAGCCGCCCAGAGACGATGCGCGATCTCAGCACGGCGCTGCTCAATCTGTGCGCCGTCGTGCCTGACGGCGTCGTCGTCTTCTTCCCCAGCTACGGCTACCTGGACGCGGTCGTGGCGGCGTGGCAGGCGACGCCGCTGTGGGCGCGTCTGGGCGCGCGCAAGGCCGTCTTCCAGGAGACGCGTGGCAGCGCGGCCGACGACGTGTTGGCGGCCTACAGCGAAGCCATTTTGGGGCACACCACCACCACCACCGCATCCTCCTCCGCCTCCGCCTCCGCCTCCCCCTCTGGCGCCATCCTCTTCGCTGTCGTGGGTGGCAAAATGAGCGAGGGCATCAACTTTGCCGACCGTCTGGGCCGCTGCGTCGTCGTCGTCGGTCTGCCCTTTCCGAACCCCCACGCGCCCGACTGGAAGGCCCGACTGCAGTACATTGAAGAGACGGCGCGGACGAGGGCGGCGGCCGGTCCAGACGAGGCGGACGCCGGTCCGGCGGCGGCGCTGTCGCCTGCCGCCGCCGCGCGCGACTTTTACGAAAACGCGTGCATGCGTGCCGTCAACCAGAGCATTGGCCGGGCAATCCGACACCGCGGCGACTATGCGGCGATTGTGCTGGTGGACCACCGCTTTGCGACGGCGCGCATCCGGTCCAAGCTGCCGGCGTGGATCCGGGCCGGCATGGTGGCGGACAGCGCGCAGCGGGGGCTGTCGGCCATGGTGAGCACATTGCGGACCTTTTTTCGCGAGAAGGAGTAGCTCAGATCAGAGGAAAGTCAATGCTATTCATCAGTCGTGTCATACATGTCCATCGTCTCGGCCTATCCGTTAGCGCGTCTTCTATCTGGCCTGCCGCTCGCCCCGTCGCCGCCCGCCCAGCTCGTCCACCCGGTCAAACTTGTACAGGACATACATGTCGCCCTGCCGTCGGCCCTCGCTCATGACGTGCCGGAAAATGTCGGCCGTCATCGTGCGGCCCGGCCGGGCGGCGCGCCGGCGGAGGGTCAGCCGGACTGGGGGCCTCTCGTCGTCGCTGGAGGACGAGGATGAGTCACCCAGGCTGCCGCGGCCAAAATGGCTCTCATACGTGCCCATCGCGCTGGCCTCGGGCTTGGGCGACGCCTCACGTTTGCGCTTGCTGAGCGGTCGTTTAAGGGGCCACCTCAAGGGAAACAATCGCGGGCGTTTGTCTTGGTCTGTCTTGTCGCCCTCCGGTTCCTTCTCGTCCCGCCGCCCCATCCGACTCCACCGGCTGCGCCGATCACCGTCGGCTGGGGCGCTCAGGCCGTGCAGCAATGGGGGTTGGCGAATGAGTGTGCTGGGAACGTCGGCATCGTCCGAGTCGTCGCTGTCTGAGCTAGAGCTGGCGTCGTGTGTGTCGGCAGGCGTGTGCGCGTCGACCGCAGGGGCTAAACTGCTGGCCGCCGGCTTCTCCTTCGGCTTCTCCTTCTGGCCATCCTCCCGCGTCGGCCGCCGCCGCATCAGGGCAGGAAACGGCAGCGGCCCCGAGGCAAATGATAGCCTCCTGAGTTCGCGTTCGCGGGACCTTGCAGGCCGCTTGCGCGCAGGAGACCCGCTGCGGCTGGTACAGTTGATGTTGCTGCTGCTGCAGCTGCTGCCATTCCCTTGGCTCGCACGCCCCCTCTCCAGCGATGGCATCCACCAGGCCTTGGACGGCATATGTTGCTGCTGTTGTTCCTGTTGCTGCTGCTGCTGCAAGAGACCGAGCTCTGTGAGAGAGGGCAGGGCCGCTGCGGTGGCTGCTTGGCTTTCTATTTCCGTCATGGTTGCTTGGCAAAGACGGCAAGCGGTGGCAAAGGACGGGTATAAGTATACAGGCCAGAGACGGGCGGCTGTTTACCGTTTCCGCCCTGCCGCTGGCACCGGCACGCGGCGCGCTCGTCTGGTGCGGAATGGCGGACCGATAGAGACAATAGTGTGAGCGAGAGCATTCGCCAGGCTCGGTGGCTCGACGGTCTGTTTGGTTCTTTGGTCTGTTTCGGACTCCCTGCTTACCGCCCTGGTCGGTTTATGCTGCAATGGTGGGGACAGTGCGGTGGCGAGGAATGCGCGGGCCGTCCGGGGAGTTGTAAGAAAATGATGAAGAGGTGACAAGCAGCGAGTTGCAAGAATGGAGGTGATGGAACGCAAAAAACACAGAAGAAGGAAAATCGGCGGGAAATTGTTGTTGGGCAAGTTATATTGGTCCGAGAATTGCGGCCCGAAGCGGCAGGCGCAGGCGCAGGCGGTAGAAAGGCAGGCGGCAGCCGACCAGCGGCCAATCAGTGTGCGTGAAAAAGACCGACAGAAGGCAGAACGGACCTGGAAAAAGAACAGAAGGGAAGCAGAAACAAAAGCGAAAAAGGGATGCAGAAACAGATCGACACAAGAGCAGGCTGCGTCGCGCCTGCATCCAAAGGGCGCACTCGCGCCTTCCCTTGCGCTACGCGATTGCCGCGCGCTATTTTCCCCGCCTCATTTTAGACAAAAGAGTACAATAAGTATACACAGAGAAAAAGGCGAAGCGACTGTATATGCTTTTGCGACGAGACCCCCTCAAAGGCCTTCGTAGTCGCAAGACGTACCGTCCTTTTACAGGGGTTGGGACTGTGCTTAGTGGGCTCGGATATGGTCCAATGTATACGGAGTTGCGGCTGTAGCCTTGCTGCACAGTACTAGGTTTGGGGAACTGTGCATTGGGGGACTGTACCAACCTACAGTGAGTTGATCGTTTGCTGTTCTGTTTGTCTTTTCCGTCTTAAGCGTAAATCTTTGGGTTTTGACGCATCGATTTTTTCCCTTTTCCCCGCATCATCACACCCCCGCTGCGACTCGGCCATCAGGGCAACGCTCCAAGAGAGCGACAGCCTGCGTGTTCCTACCGACCAGGTGTCTCTGACGCAGATATACCGGTACTTGAAGCCCGGCTTTCCCAGCGATCCAAACCGTCCGAAACTATAGACGAGAAATGGCCAACGCGCTTGGTAGGAGAGACGCGTTCTCACCAAGCCATATCCGGTGCTGCACGGCGCACACATTGTGCCAGTCCGAGTAAAGGATGCAGACCCGCGGCTGATTGGTCTGGTTGACGGTCAAGGGCCGGGAACGACCAATTTTCTCACTCCGACCCCAGCGGACCACGAGGTGTGGGAGAAGTACTTTCGGTCTGCGACCTGTTTGTCATCTGGCCTACAGCACCGAACACACCCGTGCGTCCAGCGCAAGCGCCGGCCGTCAAAAAGGTATTGCTGTGATGCCGTGGCATTTTGACCCTGGCGTGGACGTTGCAGATCTGGGAGAGAGGGACCGAGGACGAAAGAGCCAACCCCGTGAGCCACGGGGTCGTATACGAGATCTTGCCAGCGGATCCCGTCGCCTTGCGATTACTGAGTGCTACGAAGCATTGCGTGCCCCGCAGGATGGGGCAATCTGATTGACGAAGCCGTCCGGGTCAAGGTTCTGTGCCGGGAGGAAGTTGAGAGATGCGCACAATGCGGTTGCAAAAAGAGCTTGAGGACAGGATTCTGTCGTTTGGTATTACGCTATGATTAAACAAGAGCCGTAATGAAGGGCCGCGAGTAGCCGTCCGTCTCGACATGTTCTACGACTGGGCAAAATGGGAAGAGACGTGCAACATTTTGAGAATCTGCGCCTTCAGGCAAGGGTGATGAGAGACGGCAAAGTCAAAGAAACTTGTGATCAAATCCAAACGCAATTCACCAGGCAACCGACGTCTATATATTCAGACATCTCTTCTCACCAGATTTCCCTTATACCACAACACTGAGAAGCCCCTTTACCAAGATCAATCTTATTTCTCCAAATCGAAGCTGATTTCCAGCACAGTCTCTTCTTACCAACCCTATTGCAAGGAATCCCTCTTGAAAGTACGTTAATTTGCATTATTGCTGCATCCATTGTCTTTTACAGGCTTCTCCCGCTGGAAGCTTAGAACAATACCTGCTACAGCACTTGGTCCCACCGTCGTTTCGCCTATTTCTCGATTCTGATATGTGCTAGATCGCCCAGAGTAGAATATAACAATCCATACGGAGTATGCTTATTGCAAACACCTTCTCCCCTGCTCTCTGTCGTCGGAATCCCTTGCAACGAGTATACCGTACACCTGCAACGCGCGCGAATCATGGCCTGCCTACTCCACGCCGATCTCCGGCACAGGGGAACAGCCCACTAAAACAGCCGTAATCCCCTAATCCCCTAATTCCCATGTCCCCGTCCCAATGTGACCGTCGCTGAACAATCGCATCTCGTCATCAGCCGCCACGCCGACCAGGCCCCCCTGGCCGCGCCCAATCAGCCGCGCCGGCTGTCACTGCCGCGGCCAACCTCATTTCAAACCACTTCTGCCCCCCCCGGGCACGGTTCTTTCGGTGGCCTGGCAGCAGCCAACGCGCTGCGGCCAAATGACCAAATCTTACGTATCGTCAACGTTGCCAACGCGACATGGACCGGGCCCTGTTGTCCCCTTGTTTTCTGCGGCGCTGGCGCTGTTCCATTGCCGGTTCCATTGTTCCATTGTTCGATTCTTCCATTCTTCGTCTGTTTGTCCCGGGTTCCTCCACCGTGGCCTGTTGCTTGACAACGCAATGCCGCGACGCTGGTGATCGTTGACCTGCTCGTCGGTCCCCCTTTTGCGCTTTGCGCCATTTTTGCTCGACGCACCCGTTGCTGTCCATCACCGCTTCAGCATGGCCTTTGACGATCTGCTGCGTCCCGACGCCAACGTCCCCCACCATGAAGCCGATCACCAAGACGCCGATCATCACGACCACGACCACGACCACGACCCCGACTTGCACCGTCTGCTCCCTTCCCGCCGCCGCAAACGCCACCAGGTCCGCATCCAGGGCCGCCTCGTCCTCGTCCGCAGCGTCTCCGCCGTCCACCTGCCGCCGCCGCCGCCCACGACGCTGCCGTCTCTGCCACCGATGCCGCCTCTGCCGCCATCCGCATCTCCACCACAACTCCCGTCCGCACCACGACCGTCGACTTCCCGCCATGACCCGGCCGTCGGCAGCGTGGTGGAACGACAGCGGCCACGCGGGTCACCACAGCCCGCGACGCGTCGGCGAAGTCTGGACGACGGCGCCGCCAGCAACTCGGACGAGGAGGACACGGTCGAGACGGCGCGAAGGGATCGGCAGCGACGGGGTTACGGCATCGGGGGAGCCGGGAATATCCGTGCGTGCCACAGGCTCTGCCCATGTTCTTTGACTGACCAATAGGCCGCCCGACAGAAGTCACGTTTGTGAAACGCACCGGCCCGCAACGAGTGAACACCCATGAGAGGCCGGACGAGAGGGAGACGGAGCGGCGGCCGTGGACGTGGATGCGCGGGCTGTTGGGACGGCGGACAGCCCGGGGGGATCCATGAGGGAGAGAGGAGGGGGACGGAGGACGAAGAAGAGAAAGGAAGGCGAAAGACAAAGACAAGCGATGGCGATACATTGATGACTAAGCATACACGACACGGCGTTTCTGGCATTTCCACGAGCCACGAGCAACAAGAAGAAGAAACGAGGATATCAAACAGACTCTTGGGCAATGTGACAACTCCCTCTTGGTGTCTGGTTACTCGGCTGGCCTTCCTCGGGGCTGTAACTCAGTGGTAGAGTGCTCGCTTTGCATGCGAGAAGCCTAGGGTTCGATCCCCTACTGCTCCAGTGTTTTGATCAGTGGTAAATTGGTTGGAGGTTTGCCTGATTTTTTGGTGGCCTTTAGAATATTAATTTTTAATTTTGAAATGTTAATTTTTGAACGCAAGACAGGCAGCGAACCAGTTTATTTTCCATGAGTCGTAGTGGTGTCAAAAGAATGGATAGTGTTGTTTTGATAGAGACCTAGCCTCTTAAGTAGGCTATATACCAGCAGCCGTGGTATTTGTCGTCGTCAAGGCCGGCGTCGAGCTGTCGGGGCGGAATGAAAAGGGGAAGTGCAAAAAGGCAAACGACAAAAGACAAGTGTCGACTCCGTAGGCGGACTTGCAAACGGAAGGTATGCGTGCGTACTCTGGACAGTTCGCGACTGCCTCGGTCAACAACACACGCCGTTGCTCTCCACTGATGATGGCACGAATCGAAAGCGAGACAGAGGCCGCGAGAGCAAAGCTGTCGGTCCGTCGAGGGGCCTGACGCACATACCCGCTTGAACGTTTCGCGTACGGCCAGGAGGAGAAGGTGCGCGTCGCAGAAGGAGCGACCAGACACTGAACAGGAGCAACGGGCCAGAGAACGTGAATATTCTGCCCGTCAACTGTCCGCGCGTATTGGCATACTCTTCGTGCAGTCCGGCGAGCGTTTCGAGGTGTCGTGCAGCCGCTCCCCGGGCGGTCGAGGACAAGCAGCATGGAGCCGGCCGGGACGGTGACGGCGGACATGGAGGGTCATTTAAACAGAAACCTTTTAATCTGGCGAATGAATCGACGCAAAGCACGGGAATGGTAAGACAATACGAAACGACAGTCGGGCCAGATTGGATCTGGATGACAGGAGAAAGCGAGAAACGCACGCGCAGGGCTCGTCCTCGGTCTGGATTTTGAGTGCTTCATGTCGCCGGGCTGTTTGTCCTTTGTCTCTGCCATGATCTCTCCCTTGATACGCCCTCTACGTTTGCTGCCTTTGGCCAAATGCGGCACACCGACATGTTGCCGGCGTCGTTCGCACGGCCGTCTCTCTGCGGCTGCACGAGCCGGCAGACTCCGAGACCCATCCCGTCGGCCTCTACGCCGCTCTTGTTCTCCGTGCTGCCGGTCCCGCGCGTCCGACCAGATGGCTGCCCGGCTTTTTGACACGACGACTGCCGTCCATCCGACAGACCGCCGTCGGCCAGCTGAGCGATCCGGGCCCGACCACGCCGACGAGTTGGCGCTGCAAGGGCCGGATCTGGGCCTGAACCGGGAACCGGCGGACAACGCCGAGTTCTGGACGCACCTCCTGCAGGGGAATAGAGGGGTGAGTAAGACGAGGGAGACGAGGGAGACGAGGGGAATGCGCGAGAAAAAGCGGTCATGGCCACTTCCAGCACAGGCGGTCACCGACTTGTCCACTCACCGCTGCTCGCGCCGCGCGCCGTCCAATGGGTGAGCGCGCTGCCGTGGTATTCGTGGTAGTCATGGGCATCGGGCAGCACCGCCGCCACGCCAGGGCTCCACCCGGGGGCCCAGCCAGCTGCAGCTCCTGGCAGCGCCCTGATGGCGCGTGTAGCGCCTACAGCGCCCACAGGCCGACCGCCTGTTCGACAAGGTGAATTGCCAATGGGATCGGGCCGGCCACGCTTAGCGCGCATGAGTTGGTCGGTGCAGACAGCAGGTGGTGGGTGGCATACACGGCCGGTCAGGCCCTCTTGCGTTTTTGTGTGTTGTGTGTTGTGTCTTGCCTGTAGTGTTTGGAGTTTTTCCCGGGTTTTTCTTTTTCTCCTTTTTTCCTTTTTTCTTTTATTCTCCTTTTTGGATCCGCGCACAACTTGCTTTTGGGGTTGTGGTCTGTCTTTAGTTGCGGCCTTGTCTGGACACTTGCAAGCTCTCCCTCTTTTCTTCGGTTTTCGATTCTGTTCCTCGTTCTTCGTCCTTCGTTCTTCGTCTGCCTTGGCCGCTCTCTGCTCCTCTCTCCAACTCGCCGACTCGGCCACCATGACCGCTCGCCCTCACTACGGCGTACAAGAACTGGCTATCCTCGCTCCCGACCGAACTTTGATGCACGCATCTCGACGACACCTGTTCGACTGAGCAGCAATATCTACGTGCACATAAGAACAGCGCAGCAGCAGCACACGACAACACAGAAAACACAGACACACAGAACATTCAGAACACACAGCACCTCTCCCGCCACCATGAGTCGCACGGGCTACGATACCACGGGCACGCAGAAGCCGACGACGCCCAAAAAGTGACCTTTTCATCTTGGTATGTGGACGCGGACGGTCTGCCGTGCCGGGCCGGGCTGACCTCCAGTCTTGTTTTGCCAGCGTTGCTGTTCCGGCGTTGGGACGGCGCTTCTCCTCTTGATGTGTGCGCACGACTCACGACTTACGACTCACGACTCTCTACTCACAGCCAGACGATGATTTTCTGGCGTCTATAGACCAAAAGAACCGTTCGCGCGCGGATGCATTGGAGGACTCTTTGCTTTCTCTCTCACTTGTCACTGGGAACATGGCCGGGACAGGCCACAGGCGGACGTTTTTGTATACGAATAGCACGGCACCGGCACCGGCAGTCTGTCGATTGCGGCAACGAATCTTTTTTCTGTCCTCTTCACCGTCTCGCGGCACCTGATCGACATGCGATGCCGTCCACGTCAGCGCCACGGCGCGGCGTGGAATGATCCGGTCAGGTGTTGCTCTCTGGCTGCAGCGGCAGGCCGCATGCTGCAGGCTGCAGGTGGCAGGCTGCAAGCTCCATTCCAGCAGCATGTCGTCGGGCCGGCGAACTGCGCCGTGCGGCTGCACGAAGTGGGTCATTGTTGCAAAGTTGCGTGGGGGTTTTCGACCTGGACGGCGGTGTCTCGTTGCGGTATCGAGTGGACTTTTCCGGCTGTAATTGTTCGTTTGACCTGGAGTTGTAATTGTTTCGTTTTGCCTTTGGAAGCTGTTTGTTACTTTGACAGGATAGACTGATTGGGACACGGCAAACATGCTCTCTTTATGCTTAAAGTCTTTTGGTGTCGTTCTTTGATCTCTTCTGTCGCTGCGACAACTCTCCCCCGAAAATTTTTTACCACGCTAGTAGCTGTTAGTGTTTTGGCGTACCCGTATACCAAAACACTAACAGCTGCTTCCGACGGCGAAAACACCCTTTTCGAGTCGTTCAAAAGACAGGTATTTTGGAGAGTTGGCTGTCTTTTACGATCGCGCCTTTCGGCGACACGAAAACATTTGCCTAAACCACCTCGGCGGCTTATACGACGATCGATTGCCTCGTCTGTTAAGACTCGAAGGCCCTTTACGAGCACGCCGGCTAGCCCGTCGAACCTCCTCCGCGCAGGCATCGCTGCGTTTGGATTGCGACCTCAGGATCAGGAACCTGAAGGAGTTATACACTGGGAAGCTAGAGCAGGTTGGGCAAACGACTACACGCTTCAGCCAGCCCTTTTGGCGTCTGAAGACCTGAAATGTGTCCTCTTTTAGCTCTATCGGTGCATAGGTATCTCTTCTGGGTCTGCCTTTTTGTATAGAACTGTATATAGTTAGGAGGACCTCCTTTACCTTCGAACTGGGACGCAGGCGGGCTATCCGTCGCGCGTCCCCGTCGCATACCCCAAGGGAGGTCGCCGCTCACGCGGCGCGACGTTAAAATTCAATCAATCAATCAATTCTGTCGCTGCGACATGCCCTGCTTTGATTGATACGGTAATCCCCTGGCGCTCGAGGCTCAACCCCCACAAAAGACGAACTAGTGCGCTGGCCAATGGGATGGCATGGATACCTTTAGTCCACGGCTTCTTTGTTTGCACGACTGCATCCTGTCCATGCCATTGCGTGTCAGGATCCTGTCCATGCCACGGTAGACCAGGGTGGTGCAGTGGACCTGTCATGGACGAGGATCCCCCCGACAATTCGTGCGTGTGGTCTCTTGGTCTTGCAGTTTCTGTCTTGGTCTCCTCTCAATTTTCTAACTTTCCCAGCATCTACCCCGATGTCCGCGCCGCCGTGCCGCCGACGGACGCGGAAGAGCCGGCCAGCACGCCGCGCGCCTGGCTGCTGGGCGTGCTCTCGACGGCCGTCAGCGCCGGCTTCACGCAGCTCTTTGGCCTGCACGACCCGCCGCTCGCCCTGTCGCCGTACATTTTCCTGCTCGCGGCGCTGCCGCTGGGCCACCTGCTGGCGCGCGTGCTGCCCGTCGGGCCCGGCCGGCCGCACGTGTACCGGCCGTTTGGCGTCAAGGAGCACGCGCTAGTGGCCATTATGGCGATTGGCAGCGACGGGTTCGAGCACGGCGGACTGGCGACCTATGTGTGGACGGCCTTGGAGACGCAATTTGGGGGGACAGAGGCGGCCTCGCCGGCGACACTCCTCCCCCTCGGCTTCAAGCTCCTCTTCCTCCTCGTCACACAGAGCCTGGCGTGGGGCCTCGCGGGCGTGTTCCAAAAGGTCGTCGTCGACCCGCCGTACTGCCGCTGGCCGACGACGCTGCCGCTCTGTGCGCTGCTGCACGTGCTGCACCGCGAGGACCGCGACGGCTGCCGGGACGGGCGCGCGTGTCCATCGCAGCATGCCCTGCCACAGCCTGTCGGTCGGTTGTCGTCGTTTTCCCCGTCTTCTTCTTCCTCCTCCTCCTCTTCCTCCTCTCCCTCCCCCTCCCCCTCCCCCTCCCCCCCCGTCATCCCTCCCCCTCGTCCGTCCTTTTTCTGGATCTCCTTCTCCGCCCTCTCCGCCTGGCACCTCGTCCCCGGCTACTTCTTCACCGGCCTCTCCTACTTTGCCTGGGTCCCGTGGATCGCCCCCACGGCCGTGCTCGTCAACCAGCTCTTTGGCGCCCGCTCCGGCATGGACCTCGTGCCCCTCTCGCTCAACTGGGGCGAGGTGACGGCCTACCGCTGCCCGCCCCAGGTCACGTCGCTGCCCGCCATCAGCAACGTCCTCGCCGGCGCCGTGCTCTTTCTGTGGATCATCGGCCCGGCGCTGCACTTTACGAATGCCTGGTACGGCCACTACCTGCCCTTTTCCTCGGCCAGCCTGTGGGACAACCGCGGCCGCGTGTACAATACGAGCGCCATTGTGACGGCCGCGTCGCTGCCCACGCTCAACGCGACGGCCTATGCCGCCTACTCGCCCGTCTACCTGTCGACGACGTCGGCGCTGTCCTACGGCCTCGGCTTTGGGGCCGTCTCGTCGGTGGTGGTGCATGCGCTGGTGTACTTTCGGGCGGAGCTGTGGGACGGCCTGGTGGCCACGGTGCGCGGCGGGCACCTATCGCACGAGGACATTCACGACCGAGTGAGTTTCAGTTTTCCTTTTATCTTTCTTTTCTTCCACCCTAACCCCCAGCTCATCTACAAATACCCCTCCATCCCCCTCTGGTGGTACACCACCGCCCTCCTGGCCGCCGTCGGCCTCGCCTTCCTCTTTGTCGGCTACTACGACACCGGCCTCCCCTGGTGGTCCGTCCTCCTCGCCCTCGCCCTCGCCCTCGTCCTCTTCTCGCCCATTGCCATTCTCGCCGCCACCTGCAACCAGTTCCTCTCCGTCGACGCCGTCGCCGCCCTCCTCGGCGGCACCCTCTGGCCCGGCCACGCCGTCGCCGCCACCGTCTTCCGCTGCCTCCTGACGACCAGCCTCGGCTCCGCCCTCTTCTTGGCCCGCAACCGCAAGCTCGGCCACTACCTCAAGGTCCCGCCGCGCGTCGTCTTTGCCGCCCAGGCCGTCGGCATCCTCGTCAACTGGCTCGTCCAGACGGGCGTCAACGTGGCCGTCGTCACGCGCGTCCCGGACGTCTGCACCGCCGCCGCCGACGCCCGCTTCGCCTGTCCGCTGAGCAACGCCTATGCCGCGAGCATGGTCTTTTGGGGCCTCGTCGGGCCGCGGCGGCTGTTTGCCAGCGGGTCCCTGTATGCGCCGCTGCTGTGGTGTTTTCCCGCGGGGGCTGTCCTGCCGGTGCTCTGTTATGGGGCGAGTCGGCTGTCGTGGAGGCCAAAGAAGAGCCGGGAGAAGCCACAACCGGAGAATCTGCCGAAAAATCCAGACAAACTCAAAAATCAAAATCAAAATCAAAATCCATCACCTTCTCCCCCTCCTCCCCCCTACTACCCCCTCCGCCTCCTCTCCTACGTCAACATCCCCCTCATGCTCTCCAGCATCGGCAGCACGCCGCCCGCCACCGCCGCCAACTACATCACCTGGGGCCTCTTTGGCATCTTCTTCCAGTGGTATCTCCCCCGCCACCACTTTGCCTTTTGGCACCGCTACAACTTTCTGCTCGCCGCCGCCCTCGACGCCGGCCTGGCGCTCTCGAATCTCTTTATTTTTCTCGTCTTTTCCTACCCCGGCATCACGCTCAACTGGTGGGGCAACACGGTCGACGCCACGACGGCCGACTACAAGGAGACGCCGCTCAAGGCGGTGCCGTCGGGCGAGATCTTTGGGCCGTTATCGTGGGAGTGAAGAGGCGAGATGGAGTGGTGGATGAAAATACATTAGAGAGAGCGTCTTTGACAGGAAGAGGAATTCATCTGCTTGAATTCGATTAACAGAAAAAATCAAATATCAAACCGAAATGTCCTGTCTAAAGGCAATCAAACAGCAAGTCACAAACCCCCCGATCGGACTGGCGCCATCATCACTTCGTCGCCTTGTTTGCCCTGCATAATGTATTGTGCTATTTGTTCCCAGGTTGTATAAATTTATATTCATACAACCCCTCGTCGCCACCGCGAAGCAGCCGAATGCCAATCCACCCGTGACAGTCGGGTCTATGCCGGCGTCAATCCCCAGAAGCAACTAGACATTCCGCAGTCTTTCCTTCATGGCCGAGAGGTGTTTCACATCAGCACCGGCGTTGAGGAGCAGTTGTGCCGTCCCTTTTTCGAGCGGCCTGATTCTTTTGCCTGGCGTACTATCGGCCAACCGTGCTGCTTGCAGAGGTGTCCCATATTTTCCACCAGGAGAATTCACATCGGCTTCATGATCGTGAAGAAGTCGGATGCAATCGGTTCTAGATTTCCTAGGTCTTGATGCACGGCACAGTGTGGTATCGCCCAATGCACTGCGAAAGTCGGCGTAAGCTCCACCGCGACGGCGTGGGTAATATCATCCACAGAGACTGGCTGGCGGCTGTGTTATCCGTCTCGTTGCACTTTGTGTGTACGACAGCTGGATGATTGGATGATGAATACAGGCACGGTCAAAACTCGGGTCGGAGGAAGTCATCTCGGGCTTCTTGTTTTCTTCCCTTCGGGCACCGCCCTCTATGTTGTCCGAGGCATTTGTTGCCGCCCGACTCTCGTATCCTGTCATATGCTTAACGCAGGATGCAAAGACCCGCACACGCCCGACTCCATGACGCCCAGCAGTGCCAAGGCTGACTCGAATTCGCTGCAATGACCCTGCTGATACAAACATTCATTCATTGTAACCATACACTAAAATGCGTACATGGCGCGAGCATGCTCGCCGGTTCCTGGTCTTCCACATGCGGCTCCTCCTGACACCATCTCACATCATAAATCCGCCCAGTGAGAAGCCGCAGCCCAAAGCGTCCATCGTGCTGCCGGTTTCGCCGCCCAGACTCTATCCGTTGGCTGCGGCGGCTGCGGCCTCTTCCGAGTCGAGCTCAGCCATCAACATGGCCTCGAGGTCGTCGTCGTCAATGTCCATGCCAGCCGGAGTTGCGCCCGGCTTGCCGGCAGACACCATGTTCTCCTGATCCTCGCCCGTAAGCGTCTGTGCCGTTTGCTGCCGTAGCGGGTGACTGTCTGCCTCAGAGCCGAGCGTCGCCACTGTCCGCAGCTTCGAAGCACTGCGGCTGCGCACTTCCAGCCGTTGCCGCTTCGCCACAAGGCCGCGACCTCGTGATACCGACACGGATCGGTCGCTCTCCGTGTCCGACTCTTCGCCTAGCTTCCTCTTGGACACGAGCGGCGCCTTGCCGTTCTCATTGTCGTAGTCGCTTGCATCGTTGCTCTCGTCATCGTCGTACTCTTGGCGGCTCTCGTCGTCATCGTCGTCACCCTCGGCGAGAAACATTTCTAGCTCGTCGTCCGCCGAACCCCAGTCAAACTGTCCCAACTCTGTAATCGGACTCCGGTCGTCGCCGTCTCCAGACTCATCCAGCTCCGCTGCATCCTCGTCATTGGCATCGAGATTGGCGCTCCCTCTGTTAAGACTCATTGGACGGGCAATGACAATCTTGGGATTGCGGGCCCCATTTGTTTCTTCACCCTCTTGGTCTGACAGCGTCTCCGAGTCCGTGGCCTCGCTCAGTGCGTCGGGCATGCGGGCCGCCGCCGTCCGGTCACGGTCTGCCGGGTGCACGTTTATCTGTGTGGATCGTCAGCATACACCACCAGGGATAGTAAAGGCCGTGCATCTAACAGCGCAAATGGCGTACCAGGTACGGTATCTCGTCGACCCAGGCCCACTGGCTGAAACAGTCGGCCAACCAGCGCTGGCTGACAATCTTGATGCTGGAGATTTGGGCGGCCTGGCGCACTTTCTGTGTTCGTGGTCGATCACTGCTGATGACCAAATGAGTGACTCTTTTGGAGATTTGCTTCTGCAGCTGGGCACCAAAGCTCTTGGCTTGTATACCAATCTCCGATTTCTCCACCTCCAGGCCGAGAGGAACCAGACCAGACAAGACAATTGTGGCCCCCTGCAGCACCGTGGTCTTGAGGGTGCTCAAGACTAAGCCAACGTCTGGCACGGTCACAAGACCACTGTCGTCGTTGGCAGCCACAGGCTCGTCGGCGCCCGGCGCGTCGCTGGCGAGCCGAGCATCGTAAACTTCGTAAAAGGAATGGTGCAGTTGTGTCAGGTGTCTTTCGAGAAACACAAGTTCATCATCGTCGTTGTAGAGAACGCAGTGTCGGGGTCTCGATGCAGACTTCTGAGCATTGGCTTCGGCCAGGGTGGTAGCGGCGGCGGCGGCCTCCTCGTCTTCCTTGTCGAGCTGTTCCTGCATGTGCAGCAGAGGACGATCCTTGATCTGCCTCTCAATGGTGCGCACCTGCTCCTCGGCCTGTTTCTGGAAGACGGCGGGGATCGCGTCCTCTTCTGTGGCCGTCTTGCCGGTTCCGTTTGATTTGGACGCGGCAGTCTTTGATACAGCACCGTCTGCTACGGCGTCGGGGGAAACAGCAGCAGCCGCCTCGATTGAGGCAGGAGAAGTGGTGGCCTGCTTGGCGTCGGTGGCCACAGTGGCCACGGTGACCACGACAGCATCGGCGCTGTCAGCGGTGTTGGCGACATCGGCGTTCTCGGTGGCCGAGGTCTCTGGCACCGAGCTCGTTGGCTCTGACGCATCCGCCGTCTCAGCGGGCTTGTCGGACGCCGGCAGATCATTGCGCTGGGGCAAAAAGCTAGAGTTGATATCGCCAGTTCCCTTGAAAAAATCAAATGGGGAGACCTTGATCAGATTGTTGCGGTTGTAGGGCCATACATCTGCACGATCGTCAATGATCACGGCCATGTTTGTGCTGACCGGGAATAGGCGCTGGAGCATTTTGGCAATGATATTGCCGTTCTCGTCGCGGCTGATGACCCGGTTGCCGAATAGCTTCTGGAAAGGGTCGACAATTTGGGCAATGTTGGTCGCATAAGTGCGGGTGCCCATGGTGTATACGTGCAACTCGTACATTTGCGAGATGCGCTCAAGGAAGCTGGGCAGGCCAGGCCGCATCTTGATATAGTACCAGCAGCCGCGTGCAAGGCCCTGGTAGCCCTCTTCGAGTTGGAACCGGCGAACGTCCTGGAGGGCAGCGTAGTTGGGGTTGGAAGGGTCCTGCTGCCAATCGCCAATGGTCGGGTCAATGCAGGCGTGGATAATGGTCTGGTCGAGGTCGACGACGAGACTGAGCTTGCGCTGCGCGAGCAGACGCTGCTGCAGCTCGTTCTCGGCACGGGTGGCGGCACGGCGGCTGACCGTCAGGTTGGTCTGGTCATGGGTCATATTGATAGGAGCACGGTCCGTGTCGCGCTGCTCGTTGGCCCAGTTGACCTCGTTCATGTCCTTGCCGCAGAGGGCGCAGAGGCCCTGGAACTGGATCTCGTGGGTACAGGCCTCTTCGACAGTCGCGCAGGAACGGTCGCGGGAGACAACGTCGCCGACGCGGACGTTCCAGGCGAGCAGCTTGCCGTCCTCTGGGGCGCTCCAGTCGGTAATGTTGGTGAGCGTTTTGGTCTGCAGCTCGAGTGTCTCGCGGTCGTGCGGCAGCTCCATGGTGTACTCAAACGAGTATTGTAGGATGGGCTCCTGGCGGTGGATGGCATCGCCAGGGTTTTTGTAGAGCTTGGTGATGGTAATGGGGTACTTGAGGCGGGCGCCGAGGTTCAGGACCTTTTCGCCCTTCTTGCCGCCGGCCATGGTGGTGTCAAGGTGGTATTTGAAGCGGGCGCGGCTGGCGAGGTAGGAGAGGGGGGTCGGGCAGAGACGGCAGGCTGGCCGGTGGTACTACCGGAGGCCGGGGCGGCGGCGTTGCAGCACAATGTCGGTCGAGAAATGGGGAGGCGGAAAAAGAGGGCAATGCCGCAGTACCGAGGGAGGCGACGCAGTATCTGTGCAAATATAAGCCATATTAGTACATGGAGGAGGAAAGCATGCTGTAAGAATGGATGGGAGCTGGCCAGCAAGCGATGGCGATGGAAAGATGTCAGATGCGAGGTGCTAGGCGGCGATTGTGCGAGGCAAGGAGGAGAGGAGAAGGAAGAGGGAAAAGGGTCCAGGACGAGAGGGGAAGCAGCCCAAGGAAAGAGCAGCATAGCAGCGCAAGGAAAAAGGATCCGCACCTTGCGCGTCGGGAAGCGGCGACGCGTTCAGAGACGGAGACGCACAAATCGGAGGCGACGAGGAGACGGATGCTGTGCAGACAGTCGGCCCATCGCACCTGCTGCGGGAAGCGATTAGTGGAAGAGATGGGGGAGAGCAAAACGCGCAGGCCAAAGGCAATAGGCCGAGAGTGAAGAGTGACGGAGCAGAGAAGCCCAGCACATTCACACGCGCAACGTCGCGGAAGCTGTTTGTGGCTGCGTGAAGTTGTCGTCGCGGCGAATTGTACAAAGAGGGGGGAAAGTCGATGAATGCAGAGAGAAAAGTTCCGGCTCAATTCTGTGGCGTCGCGGCAGATAAACGAAGCGAGGCAGGCGCAACAGAGGCAGCTTCCGTTTGCAAAACAGACCAGAAGAGGAAGAAAGAGAATCCTGTGCGATGCAGCTGAATAGGCAGCGCGCAAGAGAGCTAGGACGCACGGGCCATGTGCGCTAGCCCAGAACCGTGGAGTTCGAGAGCGGTCGTCGTACCGTGCGGACAATATTCACGGACTGTACCCGTCGAGAGGCAGATGGACGAGAGACGGCGGACGGCTTCCAACGAGATATAGATTGGCCACTACGATAGTAGAACCTGCAAATCTCTCGGTTACAGGACATGGCCGCGTGACGGCTACCCGTGACGGCGAGAAGACAAGCCTACGGTAGCTCACCCCACCGATGCAAAGGTGAGGAGATGGGAAGCTGGAGTAGTGGTGTGACGACTGCGCGGAGAATTGGTGGAGAGACGATCGGAGACGCCACAGTGGCCAGCACTGTAAATGACTCATCTCAGCCTTGCGTTTTTGCTTCATTGTAACTCGTTTGTTTTGTTCTCCCTCATTAATCAAATCCCCCCTATCTTACCCAACTACCGCCATCCCCCGGTAAACGTCTTTTCGATCCACCGCTGGGCCGGCGGCAGCGGCGAGTGGAAGAGATGGCCGCGCCGCTGTCGCACAAACACAGCATACAGTATCGCTGCCGCGTAGACGGCGGCCAGGCTGACGAGCACGGGCCAGCGGAACTGGTTCGGCCGTGGAAACACCATGGTCATGACGTAGGCGAGGACCTCGAAAAGGTTCTGGAACGCAGCCTCGGCGGTGGAAAAAGTGCCGCGATGGTCAACGTCGACCTCCTGTTGCAGTGAGACGGGGAAGACAGCACCGAAAGACGGGCCACAGAAGACGTACCTCCTGCACAATGTTCTGCGCACACAGGTCAAATCCCCACAGACCGACCCGACTCAGAGCCACGCCCAGCGCCAGGCCCGTGGCCGCCCCTCTCGGACTGTCGCTGGTCACGTGAATCATCCGCGCACTGTCCGAGTCGACACCGCGCGCCGGCAGATGCGCCCAGAACCAGGCCACACCGACGGTCAGCCAGGCCGACTGCCACGCGAGGCTCCAGAGCCCAGCACGGATGTCACCGACACGGGACACCAACCGCGGCGCCGCCCAGGTCGCGCTGAGTTCGAGCACAGTGCTAGCCGTGCGAGCGAAACCGACAGCCGCCGCCGAGTAGCCCACGGACAGCAGATAGGTCACCATCTGGCCCGCGAAGCTGAGGACGGTCAGGTACAGCATGGCCAGTGCGACTGACGGCAGCACGGCCGGGTGGCCGAGATAGAACGGCAGCGACGCCGGCAGCAGACGGCGGACGGCAGCGCGGATGCTGTACCACGCTACCTGGACCGACACGGAGGACGTGTCGGATGCTGAGTCAGCAGACTCCTCCGGGCGGCGGAGCGACGGACACCGATGGTAGACCTGCACACGTCAGACTCGGACAACTTCCAGGCTACTGGGTACAAGACGCACTGCGGCGATGCAAAAGTACTCGATGCCCACGCTCACGGTATTGATGACAGCCGTGGCCGCAAGGGCCACTGGCACCGATGCTGCCGCGATTAGCAGAGCAATGGCTAGCGGCCCGGCGAGTTTGCAGAACAAGTCGATGCGGCGCATGCGGGCGTTGAGTAGGCGGCGGGTGGGGTCGTCACCGTTGGTGAGGACGACGACCCAGTCGCGCTCGACGGCGACGAGGTTGGCCACCGCGGCGAGTTTCTCGACGCAGGCTGCGAGGACGAGGGGGACGAGAGGAAAGAGAGAGGTCGTGCCGGCCGAACCAGTCGAGCCGGTCGAGCCATTGAACATCCACCAAAACACGGCGCAGCTGATGAGAACGGCAGTCCGCTGGGCCACAATCGACGCGCGTACCACGGCCAGCCGGTCGCCGTGGTCGATATGCGCGCCCACCCAGTCGGCGAGAACGATGGCAGCGAGCCCGCGGACGACAGCATAGATGGACACAGGCCGGAGCGAGTCGGGATAGGCGGCAGCGAGAAAGAGCACGGCGGCAAACTCAAACATGCGCGTGTTCCAGGTAGACAGCAGATGGGAGAGGTAGAGGCGGGCGAGCAGGGAAGGGGGAAGGGACGATGGGCCCGGTTCTGTACTGGCAAGAAGATGGCCACCCTCGACGTCATCGCCATCGTCAATGCCCTCAACGTCCTCGACGTTCTCGGAGTCCTCGCCGTCTGCGATCTCCGGCATGTCCGGCTCGGCTAGGCCGACCGCGACAAAGGCATCGGCGGTGGTGAGTCTCTCTAGCGGACTATTGACATGTTTAGCTTTGTAGCTGCTGCCCGTCATTTCTATGTCCATGGTCTCGCATCTGTTGTGGTTGCGGTGTGGATGTGGTGTATGAATGAATGAATGAATCTATTAACGTGCTTACAGGTCTGTGTGCACTAGTCTAATCATAACCCAGCCATCGCGGCTGTGAATCTAATAGTAACCAATGCATTGGTTTCGCCCCGCCAGGCGGAGCGGATCAATAGCGACCCGAGGAAAAAGTGCGTCTCCCAAAGGGAAGCGGAAAAAAACCCCTCATCGCCAGTTTGCGTGCCGAGAAGTAAACCCTCTGGCCAGAGCCTCCGTTGGGTGAAGTCGTTGAGAAACGTAGGAACGGAGAAAGAAGCGTTGCGGTTACCCAACAACGTGACCGGTGCTAACGCCGGTCAAAAGAGAAGGCCTCCCAACAGAGGCCTAGCCTGGACTTAACCCAGGTTCCGGTTCTCTGCCAGTCGTGCTGGCAGTGTCGTTTTCCTCTGTATCGGTCGCCCGGTAAAGAGGGTTTCCCTTTTCTTAGAAAAAGGGTGTCGAGGAGCAAAAGACCGCGTTGCTCGTCGACGTGGAAGGGGCGAACTCTCCGAATTCCCCTTCCTGGTGGTGGTGAAAAAAAAAGCCAAAACCGCAAAATTCTAGGCTGTTAGTGTTTCTGCTGTACACTACAGCACAAGCACTAACAGTTTCAAAAATTGGGAGACTTTTTCCGGGGAGAGTTTCCTGTGGATGTGGTGTGAATGGACAGCTTTGCCGAAATCGGACTTTTGTCACGTTATTAGAAATACGACACTAGTTGCGGGCTGCATCGAAAGTAGTGATAATTTTTATGAATAGTTAATAATTTTTATGTGTTCAATGAAGTCAGATATTCATTTTCATCGAGATAAACATTCACGAGTCGTATGTTCATACTTTCTCCTAGGTTTCATAAAGGGTGGTTGACTTTAACTTGCCTAAGATAGCCTCTATTTTCTCGCTTGCATCAGTACAGTCTTATTTAGACTTCTGGCTTGAGTGAGACGACTCACTCTCTGACAAGCTGTCGCTCGGCAGTCTCCGCGACGACATGGCCATGGGGCTGCGGTGCCGTCTTCCGCCTGTCTGAATCAACTATAGTCGAGACCGTGCGACCAACGCACGCCGGCAGAAATGACTGTTCAACCAAGGCTGAAACAGAAGGCTTTCAAGGAGAGAATAGGAGGAATAGAATGGTTGTCCTCGTGATAAGAGCAGCGAATAGTTACAGCTTTGCTGACTGCATCGAGACTTAAATGCCAAAACAAGTTTGTGGACGTCTCTATATGACCTGTCAGCTTAGAGTACCATTCATGCATTGCGTCATTCTATTTGGGTCGTGCAACATGTGACTACTAATGAGTGAGAATTGATATCCATGCGAGAGGGTCTAAGAGAGCGATCATCCCTTTCATCCCACATGCAGATGCCTTGGCCCAGAGGTTAGGTGCGAGGACAGGCTACATGGCAGCTTGACACGGCAAAATGTACATTGCCACATGTTTCAAAAGTGTTTATCTAAGCTGTTGCTCTTCTGATTGATCACGTCGTCATAGCTGGCGGTCGTCTGCCGTGCTCATCCAACTGTTCTGATGATCACACACACTTCGGCAAGGCTACCACAACGGGCCGAGCGGCAAAGCCTATCTGGAAAAAAGTCGGCATGCGGCAGCCTAATTCTCAGAGTCACAAGATGACGCAAGCACCACATGCGAGGGCAGGGCAACTTGCAAAGGATATAGTATACGTGGGTGTGGCTCAGCATCGCCAGGTCTAGACAGGCATGAATGCGGACGAGCCATGGCCAACAGTGAGGATCCGAGACACATGGTCACGCCGACTGCGACGCTAGAAGTAGGTGCGTATCGATGGAGACGCGGCAGCGGCCCAGGGAGCTGACGTGCATGGTTGGCTGAACAAAACCGTCCAGAGCCCGCCCATTCCGTCTGGCCGAGGCTGTGCACACGCTTCTAGAGGCCATGCGCTGCTCGCATGGCGTGCCAAATCGGGATACGAGTTCCGGCAAAGGATTCGTTAGTTCGAGAGAAGGACAGGCATCCCGTATCCGAGACCCCAGAGAGGCAAATCAGAGGGCGCAGGCAGAAATACGTTCCGATGTATCATACCGTGTTGGTGGTGGGCTGGCCGCTTCATCGCAACACTCGTGCTGGAATGATGGCTGGCTGCCGGGCGGGCTGGCTGCCTGCAGACTGACCACTCACGGCTGCATGGCAGTGCTATCCTTGCCGTTGCAGGCCGGGCTGCATATGCAGGTGGACGGCTGTGAACCTGATGCGTATCTTTCAGAGTCCATGGCTCTAATCCAGCCGCCGATGGATTGGCTGTTGCGCCGATCAGAGGCCCACAGCAGGCGGCGCGGGGCGCCCAGGCGGCAGCAGGCCAAGCGGCCCACATACTGGTGGCGCAAAAGAGGGAGAGAGGGTCTGTCGAGGGAGAGGCCCTGGAAAAACGATGACAACGAGAGAAGGCGAGGCGACAACGACAAGTTGCAAAACGCAAAGGTGGTTAGGCTACGATGCGTCGTGCTCGTGTCGTATTGCAGTGTCGCAAGCGGAAAGACCAATGCATGGACGGCAGAGAGAGGCAGGTACATGTGCATACGCTTATGCTTGCACCTGCAGGAGCGGCCGGCGGAGGTCTTTCGGCATTTGGCGCGACCAATGTGCGCGACCAGCGGTCAACCAAACCATTTCAGGCCGAGTGGTCACGTCGCACGCCGACCTGTCAGTTGTCGTGTGTATCGGCTCGTCATATTGTTCTCGATACGGACTACGAGCACATATTCCTGTCCCTCCTCTGGCCAACCCCTGCAAAACGCCCACCTGACCGTGTCTCTCCACTGACCGACCCCTGGTCGTCCTGGTCCGTTCGTCCTGGTCCGCTTGGCCTTTTCCACCGTCGCCTCTCTTGTTTCCAATCGTCTAAGTCTCCACGGGCTTTTGCTCGCCCATTTGCTCGCCCGCGGCCATGGCGGCGGCGGGTGCCTGCATGAACTATCCATGGGCGGCCTGGAAGCCTTGATTCGAGATCCTGTTTATCAGCTGCGTCGTGTCTCTTGCGGCCTCTTCTGTCATTTCTTTCGTTCCCTCGTATATCATATTCTCTTGCATTATCATCCTTCTTCTCTTTCCTACACCCCCACGTGGTGTCAAGTATTGATTTTGACTACGCTTCCGTTAAAAGAGTTGCCTTCCGAACGTACCGTCCTAGTTTCAGCCATCCCTTCCAGCTGACGTTGAGAAAACGAAAGTAAGCCTCTATGGTCGTCAATATCTGCAGACAATATTGGATATATTGCCCAGTACCCACTGGCTCTCTTCCTTCTTCTCTGCCCTCTCGTCTCTCAATTTCTCGTCTCTCGTCTCTCGTCTCTCCTTCTATCCGCTCGCTACTACCCTGGCAATACCCCGGCCGCGGCCTCCAATCCCCCAACCCCACTGAGATTGCCTCATTCCCGTCGACAACCCCTGCCGCCCGCTACTACCAGTCCCTATCCCAGCTATCTAGCAAGTGGTAGGCGCGGCTTGTCTGCTCTCGGGTCTTCTCCACGATAGGCTCACGATATCTCGATAGCGCTCGATAGTGCTCGTCAGTCCAAATACCTCTCGCGTGACTGGCTTGGAGCGGGCCGCTGTGTCGCAGTTCTGCTCGGACCTGTGGTCTTTGATCTCTGCCCTCGTTCCCGGACTTCTCGTTCCGCTCCTCTTCCTCTCTCCCGTCTTTCTTTCTCCTCGCCTTTTTCTCTCCCGTTCCCGCTCTTCTGCACCGGCCACATCCAGATCCCTCTGCTCGAGTCACTCAGGTTCTGCGAATTTGTTGTCCGCAGCCTGCAGTCTGCAGTCTGCGCCTCAGTCAGCCGTCTACCGCCTGTCTACCACGACTCGACCGTCAGCCATCTGTCGCAGTCTACTCAGCCTCCATTCGACAGTCAACATCAACATACAACGCGGCAGGCGCGAACCGCTCCCTGCTTGCACGCCATCTGCCCAAGGAGGGGCCACACTAGCCTGGATTGAGGGCCTTCCCCTCCTAAAGCCGAGCACGAAGCACGCCGCTTTTTGCCCTCTCTCTTTCATTCTCTTTTGCTCTCTCTTGTTCTCTGCTCTCTCTATTTCCTCTCTTTCCGCTCCGCCCGCCGCAGCCAACCCCTCTGCGACGGCAGAAAAATAGAGTGCCGGCCAACACACCCAATCAGGCGAAAATTACACCATTACTACTTAAAAACTATAATTAAAAATCTCCAAAATAATTCCCGAGACTCGAAACTCCAGCGCAAAAATGCCAGCCTCGAATCTCCCCGACTTTCGTCACACGCGATCCGCCAGCCTCACAAAGGCCTCTCAGGACCCCCTCAGCCCCATGGCCGCTCCCCAGCGATTCGATGGGCCGAGAAGCCCTCCCAGTAAGTGTCTTCCGTCTCCTGTTTCTTTCATCTCCTTTTTTTTTGGTCTCTCCTCCCACCGACCCGAGGCGTTTAATCTTCCTCCGGACAACCTCTCCGGACTTCCCTCCGCCCAAGCTGACATGCAGACACCGCACACGTTCCCTGCAAGTTCTTTCGCCAGGGCGCATGCCAGGCCGGCAACTCCTGTCCGTTTAGCCACGACATTGGCGCCGCAACCGAAACCATTTGCAAATATTTCGCAAAGGTACTTTTTCCGTCTGTTCCTGATCCCGCTGTCGCACGAACCATTTTCATGCTGTTCTCGTACCTTTCCCGTCCAACCCTCCCGTCCCGTCTTTCCCATTTCCGGGCCAGCCGCTCCGGCGACTTCTCTCTACGCGTCTTGCCCTCATCTCGCCTCATCTTTTCCCCTGTTTCCCAGGTCTTCCCCGTTCACTTCTCCGCTGACCTCCAGGGCAACTGCAAATTCGGACCCAAGTGCGCCAACATCCACATCCTCCCCGACGGCCGCCGCGTCAACTACGGCAAGAATGGCGTCACCATCGGCGCCGCGCCCCTCGGCCTGGGCAACCGCATCAACCCGGCCGCCTATCTGCAGTCCTCCAATAGCGCCCTGACGAACTCCTTTCTCCACGCCAATGCCGGCGCTGCCGCTGCCAACTCCGGCGTCCCGTCTCCCTACCCTGCCTCCCCGCCCTACGCCTCCGCCACCGCCGACGATCGCTACCTCCCCCAGTCGCACTCGCTCGGCCGTCCGCCTAGCATGGACGGCTGTCTGCCGACTATTGACACGACCTACCCCTCCAACCCCGCTTCGGCTTACGGCTCGCCGCCTGCTGCCACCAACGGTCTGTCTGGCTTTGATGAACACCGCCTCGGCCTGTCGCCCGGCAACATGAAGGTTCTTTCCGTCCTCGACGCGCCGCTGCCGGCCTCGTTCGACTCGAACGGCATCTCCCACGCCGCCCGCTATGGTCCCTGGCCCGCCTCGGTGCCCTCCAAGTTTGGTCTCGAGTCGCCTACACCATCGCTCCACAACGCCAAGGACGACCGCACGTCCGAGACGCTCAAGCTGCTGCACACGTCGGCCTTTGGTAGCAGCGACCGCCTGTCGGCCAGCCTCGTGCCCCACGACTACTACATGGGCAGCAGCCCCAGCATCCTGAGCGGCCATGAGGAGTTCTTTGGCAAGCGCGCCATGCACTCGAGCTCCATCCGCTACACCAAGCCGCGCATGTTGAGCAGCAGCGTACCCAAGGTCGACCGCGACTGGGACAATGAATTTCTCTTCCTCGAGGAGGACTGCGTGCCCAGTGCGCTGGCCAACGACCTCCTCACGCCCCAGGAAAAGGCCCGCCGCGGCTCGCTGCGCATCCCCGACGCGGACGGGCTGTCGGAGACGCCGGTGCCTTCGAACCCAACCTCGGCCAATGCCACCAAATTTGGCAGCCCCATTGGCACTGCCGCCGCCAGCCCCAGCCGCTGGAGTCCTTGGTTTCAGCAGCGCCAGCAGTCGCGCAGCGATGACGAGGGCGAAAGCGGCAGTCTCAGCCGCTCCATGAAACACGCCGCCTCGGCCTTTGGCCACGTGGGCAGCCCGCTGCGCAACTCGAGTCTCGCCAGCCACGGCGATCTCAATGTCAACCTTAACGGCAGCAGCCACAACAGCGAACTGGTGTCGCGCTCGCTCTCGCAGTCCGCCACGGCGAACGGTGCCAGCGAGTCGCTGTCTGTGCTGACGCAGCAGCTGCAGCGTACGCAGCTGAATGAGCACGGCAGCGCCAGCACGCGCAGTCCCCGGCTGCACCTCAATGCGGCACGCAACCCGAGCGTCTCGCTGACGACGACGGCAGCGGCCGGCATCATTGGCCGGGACCGTGGCGCCGACCGCGGCCTAGAGCGCCACGTCAGCGGCGGTTCCCTTGGCTCGTCGGCGGTCGGTCGGTTCCCCATGCCGATTGACGAAGAGGACCCGGCCTTTCTCTTTAGCATGGAGGAGGAAGAGGAGCCGGTAGCAACGACAGCGCAGGCGCGGTCGACGAAACAGAAATCTGGCAGCGCGCAGGCGTTGGGCAACGGCAGTACCGGCGGTATCGACAGCAGTCTATGGAGCTATGCCGGCATTGTGACCAAGGACAACAAGCCGGCCAATGCCGTGTCGTCGATTGGGCGGTGACAACGATGACCAACGATGACCAATGGCGACCAGCGGCTGCTGCGGGCGACTTTTGCAGAGTATTCTGGACCGCGATCTCTCGGGGCTGGATACGATCACACGTCAAAAATGTTGGAAGAATGCAAACAAGCATGCATGGATCCATCGAGGGAGCAGGAGCATTGGGGGGTTTTTGAGTTGCTGTTGGATAATTCTGTCATAGTTCTGGATCTTTTTGGACGCCTTTTTGGATATTTCGTTTGGATACGTTTTGGATACTCTCATTTTTCACATTTTGGATAGTCACACTCGGAGATAACATTCAGCATGGAGTACGTGTGAGGCAAGTGCCTGTGAGCGTTTCTTCTGTTTTCTTCTTTCTTTTTTTTCTCTTTTTTTCTCTCTCTTTTTTGGCTTTTCCTCGTCCCTTATTTCGTTTCCCTCTCCTTTCTCGGGCCAGACTCTTGTCTCTGATCGGACGTCTTGGAGTTTTTCTTTTGGCATGTCACAGTTTCGAGGACGGCAGGAGATGGGAAAAGCATATCGCGGGCGCATTGGTGTGTTTGGTAAAATACATGGCAAATAGTCTGTGTGTTGGATTGTGAATTGCACTGGCCAAGGCGGAACTTGCACCATGACGAGGGCACGACTACACACACGCGTTGCTCGCGGGAACGCGACGGGAGGAGATTCTTCCATCTACATACTGTACACGTGGGTTTCCAGTTCTTCAATTGTATCAAACGACTGCCAATGCGTGCCATCGATGGAGCGTTTAGTGGGCATCCGGCTGGTGCAGGATGTACTCGACCGCCTTGTCGACTGTGGGCGTTAGCAGGGAAGGGAAATACGGCAAGGGGATGCAGGGCCTACCGCTGTGGATCGTGTCGGCGTCCTTGTCCGGGATCTCAATGCTGAACTCCTCCTCAATCGCCATGACGACCTCGACGGTGTCGAGGCTGTCCAGTCCGAGATCGTTGGCAAAGTGTGACGTGGATTTGATCTGGGGGTTAGCAGGGGGTAGCAGAGGAAGGGTTAGAGCAAAGAAAGAGAGATTCCCCAACACACATTCGACGCATCATTGACCTTGTCAAAACCCTTGAGCAGGCTGACAATGCGGCCCTCCACCTCCTCCTTGTCCAGGCCGTGGCCGGCCGAGTACCACCGCACCGCCATCGGCGCCACTATTCTGCGGGCGGCCGGGGCCGACACAAACAGACGGGGGACGGCCGCAGCCGGAGCGGGGGTCGTGGCGAACACGCGCGTCGCCGCGGTGGCCGCGCGGGCCATGGTCGAGCGGAACATGGTTGGGATCGGGTATGTGGGCGGTCGGGAGGGGAAAGAGAGAGAGTCTATGACAGTTAGCGGATGTGTTTTGCACGGTGATGCCGTTCGCGTGTCTTCTTGTCTTTGCGTCATTCCGTCATTCCGCTTTGCGTCCTTTCTCTTCATCCTCGCTGCTCGTCCACCTACCTGGCACGGGTCGGTCAAAAAAAAAAGGCCGACGGACAATGGGATGCAAAGGCGGGCGCGGAGTCGGACGCGGAGACGGTCGCAGAGGGGGGCACAAAACAGAGGAAAAAATGGGCAAAACCGAGAAGTGGCAGAGCGACCGATGGAAAACCCGAAAGCTTTGCGCTCCCCAAAGGCCGGGCGGCGGGCTGGCCAATGGGCGTGCGTGTGTTTTTTAGCTCCGAGCTGAGCCGAGTCACGTGATGGAGGGCGGATAAGGGTGAGTCTTATCGGGCCAGAAATTTTACGAGGCGGGACCTAGCACGTGATCCAAATTTGCGAAAAAAAACATCCCAGACCCGTGCCTTTCGCCCATTTCTTACGTAAATTCTTATGTAATTCACACGCGCCTGCGTCTTTCTCGCGTACGCGGTTCTCGCGATTCTCTGTAAACAAACCCCCCTACGTCCCTTTTTTTGAGGACTAATTCTTTCTTTTTACAGACCCGCGTTATACGCCTTGGATTTATGGCAGACGGTACGTTCTACAGTATTGCTTTGTATTTCCCTCTCTTATACTGACTTACAATAGACGGTGGCGCCGCTGACGGCATAGATGCAGCTGGGATGCGGCATTGCTCAAGATGCCGTGTTTTTCACCCTCTTGAACGATTCTCACGCAAGCGCAACGGCACCTACCAAAAGACGTGTCGACAATACGAGCGGAAGCGTAACGTGGAGCCCGTTTTTGACAGCTGGAATGCGTTTTTTCTGTCTGTACGAGACTGGCAGCACTTTGTAAGTGGTTTTTCTATAGCTTTTTACATTGATTTATCTAACAAAAGCAGGAGGACCTCGAGCCGCTCGAGCTAGATGAGACGTTCCTCCTTAACGACATACCCGTGCATTTTAATTTACAGCAAAACGACAACGAGCCGATTCGCTGGGCAGTCGGTGAATTGACGAAGCGCATCTGGAACCAAGGAGGGTACAGATTCAAATACAGGTACACAAAGACGACAACGGAGACTGTCATCGTGCAATACTATTGCTGCCAAGATGACGCAATTGAGCGGCCTCTTCCTCCAGATGTTTATCGAGACCAAAGACGAATGGAGAGATTTCCCTGCAATAGCAGTCTCACCTTCATTGTCAATTTGCGGCTGCTTACACTCCAGCTATCGCTACGCCATCTGCACCACGTCGAATATTCAAGTGCCGTGCTGTCTCCAGACGTGTAAACTGGGCCAATTTATTGAGATGGTCCGGGACCAGCATGCAAAAGGAGCCAGCGAGTATGTTGACCACGCACGACGCGGTATGCAGTCAGCCCTACACCTGCATACAGACACTGGGCGTTTTATTCGCCAGCAAGGAATGCCAAGGATGTGGGACAGGAGCTATCACGCTGGTGTAAAGTATTATCGTCCGTAATTTTAATAACTTGGGTTTTTTCTCTTCTTTGATTTTTACTTCTGTTTACGTGACGTAATTACACCTGGTTTGGATTTTTTTACGGACGTGGGTCACGTGTAGGTCATGCGTCGTAAAAATTATGGCCCATTACGGGTCGTCCGGATAAGAGGGACGGCGGTGACGAAAGACGGGGAGAGTTGTGCGAGCGGATGTGGAAGAGCGTTCACAAAGGTGTTCACGCGAGGAGAGCCTTCAATTGCTGCGAGCACAGATACACGGCACAGTCAGACAATGAATTGGTTTTGTACACTGTATCTACAGCCTCGGCCCAGGATGCTATTCTGTCCTGTAGGCGATGCATTCCTCTCCGCAGCACCTTCTTGATGCTGCTGTCTCGCTCTCCCGCTCTTCGCCAGCGAGCCTGCTTCTACCGGTAGGGCGAGTCTGCCCGGATGGCGGCGGCCAGCTCGGGCTCCCACTTGTCGCCGTTGGACAGGAGTTTTTCTGGCGGTCAGTGTCAGACAGATGACGAGCACAAGACGGACAATTCCGGCAGCTTACCTTTGTTGTACAGCAGCTCTTCACGCGTCTCTGTCGCGTACTCGGCATTCGGCGACTCGACAATGGCATCGACCGGGCACGACTCTTGGCAGAAGCCGCAGTAGATGCACTTGGTCATGTCAATGTCGTAGCGGCTCGTCCGGCGCGAGCCATCGGCGCGCTCCTCGGCCTCGATCGTAATGGCCTGCGCCGGGCAAATGGCCTCGCACAGCTTGCAGGCAATGCAGCGCTCCTCGCCCGTCGGGTAGCGGCGCAGGGCGTGCTCGCCGCGGAAGCGCGGCGAGATCGGGCCCTTTTCAAAGGGATAGAAAATGGTGTATGGCGGCCGCACAAACTGCTCGAGCAGGACGTACATGCCGCGCAGCATCTCGAGCAGCATAAAGTACTTGCCAATCTTGTCGAGCGTGCCCTCGCGCTCCTGGTCCCATTCGGGGCGCGGCTGGATGCGGAAGCCCTTGATCGGCGTGCCGACGGGCGTGGCGTAGGGGCAGGTCGTGGTCTGGGAGAAGAGTCGGGTGGCGGCGGCCATGCCTATCCGTGGTGTGCAGACGGTCGTTGTCCGGCCGGCGGCGGCGGCAGCCAGGACCAGGGCCATGCGGCCTGCGGACGGTCCCGGCAATACGCGGGATGTCCGCGCCCACGAGGAGGCGCGCACGATCTGTGCCGACAGCATTGTGAAGAGAGAGAGAGAGCGGTGTGGTCGGAGGGAGAGGAGGGCGAAGAACGGGGGACGGCGCGCGTCGGTGCCGTGCAGTCGGCGTCGCGCAGGTCGTCGGCTCTGTCGGTCGAGAGGAAAACGACGAGAAAGTGCCTGGGCGGCCCAGAAGAAATAGGCAGCGAAAACAAGGCGGCAGGATGAGAGAAGAGAGACAAGATCAAGACGAAACGCTGGCCACACGAGGAGAGGGCCCAATGGAGCGGTGGCGGGCGGTCAATGGGAAAGAGGGGACGCGGCGGTGGTGGTTGTTTGGGCGGACCGACGAGAAAACCGACACATTTCGGGTCGGGATTTTTTGGGGGAGCTGACTTTTGGAGGGTCATGATTGGCTGGGGGAGCTCCATCCGGGGGACCCGTTTGGTGCATGGATCGTGGAGGAGGAAAGTGGATGCACTCGGTTAGGCGCATGAAATGGTATTCGTTACAGACAGGAAGCGTCTTGTAAATACGTCTTGTAAATACGTCTCGTAAATCGTAAATCATCAGTCGACCTATCCATCGTCCTCTCGTCTTTTGTCTTTCATCATTTTCTCCTTCTCATCCCTCAAAAACTCTTCTCCCAAGACACCCACCACATGCCCAGGTTCGCCGCCACCACCAGATCCAACATCTTGAAACCCTCGTCGTAGATGATCAGCTTGCCCAGCTTCGCCCGCTTGCCGCGGTTGCCGCCGCCCGCTGCCTCGCGGCCTAGACCAATGGCCAGCGACTCCGGGTCGTCCGAGGCGTCGTCCGACTCGTCCGACGACGCTGACCGCCGCCGCCCGTGCTGGTGCAGCCAGCCGTAGCGGTCGGGTTTGCTGGCATCGGTCGTCGTCGACGCGTCGTCCCGGAACAGGTCGCCGCTCGGCAGGTTGAACCGCAGCTCGCTGACCGCCGCTGTCCCCGTCATGGCCGCCGTCAGCGACCCGGCCCGCGCCCGTCCACCGGCTGCGCGGGCGGCGGCCACGGCGACGTTTTGGCCATCGCGAATGTTTTGCGCCAAGACGAGCGGATTGAAGCCGGCCGAACCGCCACCGCCGCCACCTCCGGCCGTCGCGCCGCCGTCGGGGACGTAGTGCCGGCACTTGAGGCTGCGGCCGCCGTTGCCAGTGCGGAACTCGCACTGGCCGTCCCACGGGCTGGAAAAGACGTAACCGCGCGGCTTGAGGCCGGGGCCGGGACGGGTCAAGAGGGGGTCAGCCGTAGCAGTCGGGGCCGCTTCACGGACATAGCTCTGGGGACGGCGCCGCGGTGCGTCGAGGACGGCGCCGCTGCCGTCGGCCGCCGTGTCCGAGGTGGCGCGATCGTGGCGGCGAAAGGCCTGGCGCAGACCGGCCGTCCAGCTCTTGCCGTAGGCCATGACGACCTGGCGCGTAAAGGTGAAGTCGGCGTGGGGGTCGAGCGAGCGGCCGAGACGGGCGGCATCGCGGGCGGCCTCGAGCGCGGCCTGGCCGCCCGGCAGACGGCGAAACTTGGTATAGCCCGAGGCGTCGAGGCGGATGCATATGACGGGCTGTTCGGCCGTGGGGTCGAGCGTGTAGCCGGTGCCGGTGGCGGCGGCGGTGGCAATGGAGTCGCCCTCGGATGTGACCTTGCCGATGTTCCACTGGTGCTGGCTGGACGGGTCGCGGCGGATCAGGGTGAGGGAAAAGGGCGCGGTGCGGGGCGCGGGCAAGGACGGCCGGGTACGGAAGCGGTCGGTGGTGGGCGAGCCGGACGAGGCAAGCGAGGCCGTGTTGGAGACAAGACTGCTCGAGGAGGGCGCCGACGGGAGGGCGCCGATGGCAGGCACGCGGACATCGAGCTGGCTGGAGGCGTTGCTGCCGGGGGCGTGCGGCCGGGCGCCGACGGGCTTGCGGGAGATGGAGGGCCGGGGGGTGAGTTGGGGCGTGGTGGGCGGCGACTGGACGAGGGGCTGGGCAGATGCCTGGACGAGCGGTTGGACAGCAGGCGCCGTGTCGATCTGCAGGCGGTCGAAGCGGTGCTTCTCGTCGAGGTGGAAGCCGGGCGGCACCCAGGGCGCGTCGCGGGGGGGCGGCGGTGGTGGAAGGCGCTGGGCCAGTCTCTGGGGAGATGCCTCTCTCGAGCGGACAGGCAGCGGCGGCAGCGGCTCGAGCTTCCGTTCGGGCAGAGGAGGTGCCTCCTCGCCGGCCTCCTTGCCCGGCACCGGCTTTCTGTGGATGGGGCTGGCGTTGGAGAATTCGGCGCTCGTGCGCTCGGACGCGGGTGAGGCCAGCAGTGCGTCGGACGGCAGATCGAGGTGGACATAGTAGAGGGCGCTGGCGACGTCTTCGGCGGTGACGTTTTTCCGCTGGGGCTTAAAGGTGGAGAGGATGACGTCTGTGGTGTTAGGGGGGAAGGAGAGAGAGAGGAGGAGGGCAGAAGGAAGAAAGACACACCTCTTGTCCCTGGCACTCTCGAAAGGTAGAGCGTTAGCGGTTCGCGCAGTTCTTCGGTGGGGTTGTGCGGGTATTGCGGCGGATTGGCAGCGAGGGCGTTGAGGTCGGCGAGCGAGGTGGCGTGGACCGCCATGGTGGAGGGAAGAGGGGGGAGGAGAGGGAGAGAAAAGGAGAGATCGAGAAAGAGAGACGGCAAAAGAGACGTCAAAGAGGTCAAGAAGAAGACGTCAAGAGACGAGCCCAGATGTCGAGATGGCAGAGTCAGTGTCGTCGTGTCGCGCTTCGTCGCCTCGCCACTGTGCTACACCTCCTGCGGCCCGCGCAAGCGGTGGCCGTCTCAGACTTTTGTCTACTCTCTGCCCGCAGCACTGCTGCGTTGTTTGCCTGTCCCGTTTTGTTTGGATTTCAGCGTCGTCAGCGGGGCAGTGCAGAAGAGCGCCCTAGCGGGGATTTAGGCAGGGGTATTGCCGTGAGGCCGCCGGGCTGGCGCCAGCGCTTTGCCCCTTGTCCATGCCAAGAAGGGTGACCAGGGCGATGATTTGTTACAGATCAAGATGCAGAGTAGTAGATGCATACCGAACACCGAAGAGTGGCAGTGGTTGATGTTCCTGTCTGCTTTTCAGCTGATGCGCTTCTACGAAGAGTCACTTTGTACAGGACACAAGGACAAAAACCAGTCACTGCAAAGATTCTCTTCTCTACCTCAGCTCCAACTCGCCACGCCGTTTATGCGCACAGAGTTGCACGATCCCCTCTGGTGACCGCGTCCGTGCACCCGTCAATGCCGCCCTCCCGTCTCCAGTCGTCGTCGCCTTGTCCCGCTTTCGCCTCGTACGAGTTGCACTTTGTCCACCCTCTTCTTATCAGATGCCGATGCCGACCACAAGGCTGATCGTGCACTGGTCAGCGGCTGACGTGCCACTTTATGCACACGCGATGCGCCGTCGTACTTGTATCCGTCGTCGGTCGTACCGGTGCCGTTGCTCGATGCTCGTGTGTAGATCTTCGTCGGCTTCCAGGCTTCCAGACACTCGCCATGCTCTTTACGCCGCAACAGACAGCCACAGTCGAGCGCTGGGCCCAAGACGTCTTTTCCTTTTCCTCGCCCCGCTCGCTCCGTCTCCTTCGCTCGCTTCGTCTCCTTCGCTCCCTGGCCGCCGCCCTCGCTGCTGCCGTCGTCGCCGTCGCCGCCCTCACGCTCCTCCTTGCCCGCGCCACCAGCCCACGCACGGGCAGCCGCCTCGATGTCGGCCTCGGCTGGGTGCTGGGCGTGCCGGTCGGCAGCCTAGCCGTCGTCTGGGAGATGGGCTGCATCGTGTGGGAAGAAGAGGAGGGGGAGGACGACGACGGGGACGACGAAAAAGACTGTCCTCCCGCGTACCTTTGCCTCTTTCCCGAACTTGTCCTCGCCGTCGGTGCTGCGGTTTGTGCTGCTCTGGCCGGCTTCCAGGCTGGACGTCACCGGGCGTACAACCGGACGCACAGCGGCAGCGGGCCGCGAACACAGTACCTGGACGTCGGCCCGGTGGTGTCGCAAGCCGTGTTTCTGGGCGTCATGGCGTGAGTGTGTGTGTCGCCTGACGAGACGTGTCTAACGTGCAGGGTGGCCCATTTTACCATTGGCAGCCTCGTGCTGGCGGGCGCGCGGCGACAGCGGAGCCGCAGTCGCAGTTCGAGTGTGATTGAGATTATTCAGAGGTGAAGGGGGAAGTTGGTGAAAAGAATAATGGATAGTGAATGCCGAGTCCAGTCTCTGAACAACTCCTGTCGCAAGCCAGTGACCCTGTCTGTTTCGTATCCTGTCGTCCGTCGGTGGCATCGCCCGAATCGTCGTCTGTCGTCGCTCCTTGCCTCGTCTCTTCTCCTTCTCACCTCTTTATGCTCACCTCCTCTCCTCCCTCCGGCGGCGGCGTCCCCGCATACCGCACTACCCCCTCTGGGATCGGTACCACCGCCCGGTCCGTGTAAATGTGCACCGCCGTCGTCCAGTCCAGGCCTTTTGTTATTACGCCCCCTTTGACGCTCAACGTCGCCGCCGGCGTGCCGTCCGCCTCAATTGCCTGGTGCAGCAGCCGCGCGCCGCACGTCGTGCAAAAGTAGCAGTCCATATCGCGGCCCGAGCGGCAGCGTGTTCCGGGGCGCCGGTACACAGACACCTTGCGGCGGACGTCTTTCTCGAGTGGCAGAATGCCGGCCGAGGCGAAAATGGCCGACGTGCCAAAGGCCGTGCTGCTCTGGTGGCGGCACTCGTTGCAGTGGCAGTGGTAGAGCGCAAGAGGAGCAGCAGCCGGGAGGCGAAAGGCAACAGCGCCGCACTGGCAGGCGACATCCATGGTGGCTGGTGGTAGAGGTGTAGATGTTGTGACATCAAGAACCGTTGTAATTGGGGCCGTCGACCCACAGACAGTGCGGGATGGAGTGCGAATCAATCGGACTGTGGTATTACAGTGTGACGTGCGAATAGCCGCCGACACTGTATCGGCCCCCGCCTCGCCGGTATGGCGACGCCGGCCCGGTGAAGGCGTGATTGCGGCACGATAAGCGGAATGAAGAGCCTGTTTGATATTAGTCGGCACCGGAGTCGGGTATAGCTTCACCTTTTTTTCTTTTCGCTTTTTCACCTTTTCTCACCTTTTCACCACAACCTCTTGTCTCTTTCCCCCCCTCCTTCCACCATGGCCACGCCCACTCCCCTCCCCGGGGATGTCCTCCTCGTGTTTATGCCGCTCCGGCCGGACCCGGCCTGGATCGCGTCCATGGAGTCCCGCTTCCCCGGCCTCGTCGTTCGCTGGGAGCCACACCTTGACGCGGCCGGAAAGCTGCGCGCGCCCGCCGACCTGCCGGCGGACGTTTGGAAGGGCGTGACACTGCTGTGCTCGTCGTGGGCGCCGCCCATGGCCCTGATGGAGGACGTGCGGTTCGTGCAGGTGCCGTCGGCCGGCGTGGACAAGTGGGCGCAGCACCCGGCGTGGCAGACGGAGGTGCCATTCTGCACCGGCAACGGGACGCATGCGTGAGTGAGAAGAGGGGACGGCGAGGAGACGACGAGGCGAAGAGTTTTCACTGACTGCTCCAGCACACAAATCGCGGAATGGGTTGTCGGCGTCTGGCTCATGTGGAATCACCACTTTCTCGCCTACGCCGCTCTCCAGCCGTCCGGCACCGCCTTTGGCCTCGATGCGGCCGCCAAGGCCGCCCTCGAGGTCCACGAGTCGCGCGGCGGCCGCGTCGGCATCCTTGGCTACGGCGCGCTCGGCCGCGAAGTCGCCCGCCTCGCGACCGCGCTCGGCCTCGAGGTCTTTGCCCACACGCGCACGCCCCGGACGACGGCGGCGGCGCGGCGCGACGAGAGCTTCCGCGTGCCCGGCACGGGCGACCCCGACGGCGTGCTGCCGGCCAAGTGGTTCAGCGGCGGCGACACGGCGTCCATCAACGCATTTCTCGCGCAGGACCTCGACCTGCTCATCGTGGCCACGCCGCTGACGCCGGCGACGCGCGGCCTGCTCGGGCCGGAGCAGTTTGCGGTGCTGCAACGGCAGCGGCCGGGCGGCACGTACGTGGTCAACATTGCGCGGGGCGCGGTGATTGACACGGCCGCGCTGATCACGGCGCTCGAGACGGGGCAGATTGCGGGCGCGGCGCTCGACGTGACGGATCCGGAGCCGCTGCCGGCCGACCACGCGCTGTGGCGGGCGCCCAACGTGTTCATCACGCCGCACGTCAGCTGGCAGAGCCAGCACCGGTGGCGGCGGGGGCTGGCGATGCTGGAGCTGAACCTGGCGCGGCTGGCCGGACGGGGTCCGTTGGTGAATGAGGTGAACAAGGCCGAGGCATATTGAATGGAAGAGCTGCTCGATGGAGAGTAGATTGACTACACAAGTCTACAGCTACCTCGCTACAAATGACAACTTGCAGCACATGTCGACGGGCCGCGACGTCAGCAGCTGGTCGGCCATGTCCATGCGGTAGTGCATGTCGGGCGCAGGGATGGTGCGGTGGTGCGCGTAGACAGCGTAGAGGAGGGCGCGCATCTCGACCATGGCCAGGCTGACAGTCAGAGGGGGAGGAGAAAGAGGGAGCGACATGGGGCAGAGAGACGCACTTTTTCCCGAGACACTGCCGTGGCCCGGCGCCAAACGCAAACAGGTGCCGTCGGTAGGCCACCACCCGCTCCTCGTCCTCGAGCCACCGCTCCGGCCGGAAGACGTGCGCATTTTCAAACACGCTCTCGTCCCGCTGCAGCGAGTACGACTGGCAGCTGACGACCGTGCCGCCGGGCAGCGCGAAGCCGCCGACCGTGCCGCCGCCGGCCGGGACGTACCGCGGAAGGGGGAGCGTGCCGGGCGCCCACAGGCGGAGGGCCTCCTGGAGGACGGCGTCGAGGTAGGGGAGAGTGTGGAGGAGAGAGGAGGCATCGGAGGCAGACTCTGTCGGGTCTGCAGAGTCGGCCGACTTTTTCTCGGCCCCCCGCAGCTCTGCCGACAGCCGCTCCACCCGGTCGGCATTCTCCGGCTGCGACAACTCGTACAGCAGATACACCAACGTGTCGCCCGTCGTGTCGATGCCCGCGCCAATGTGGTCCAGACACTCGGCCACCTTTTCGGCCGCCGGCATGTCCGCGTCGTCGACCGCCTGCAGCCGTGCGCCGAGCGTCACGGCCGCCAAGTCGGTCTCGCCCATGCACGACCAGGCATAGTCGCTGATACGCGAGCCGCCCTTGAGGTTGGCGCGACGGAGGCGGGCGTAGAGGTCGGCCACGAGGGGGCAGCGATGGCGGAGGACGAGGCCTGCAGCAGTCAGAGGGAGAAGGACAAGACGACTCTACTCCATTCCTCAAACTCACTCTTCCGGCTGTCATGATACGACATTATATGCACCAGACGGGCGTCGGGACCGTCCAGCGAGCGCGTGCCGTGCGGAGCAAAACAGACCGCCGAGACGCAGTCGAGAGCGTAGCAGTGGAGGAGGAACTGGCAGTCCGCCAAGTCAGCCAAACCGCCTGCTAATCACAGTCCAACGTACATAAACATCCGCGCTGTCCGTGTCCAGACACTGCCGCAGAAAGGTGTCGGCGCGCTCGCGGATCAGGGCGAGGACGGCGGGGCGGAGGACGGCCGAGTTGGCGTAACGGTCGGCGAGACGGCGTTTTTTCTGTTTGTGCTGGGAGGTGAGTCTTAGTATAAGAGAAAAGGGGGTGAAAGGAGAAAAGAAGAAAGAAAAAAGGAGGCAAAATTCGAGACATTAACTCGAAAGAATCAAACACTCGACTCCCAACCAGGCGGGGACTCAACATCCTAGTCTCACCTCGGCATTCCCCAACGCCGTAAACAGATTCCGCGCACCGCCCTGCTCAAACATCGAGTACAGCTCCGTCTTGACCAGGCCGCCGCCCGCCACGTAAATGTCCCGCACCGCCGCCGGAGACGCAAAATCCGCCTCGCCCGGTGCAATGCGCACCGCTGGCCCGTAGCGGCCGTGCAGCGCATGGATCCATGTCCGCTTCGTGCCGGCTAGTTCGTGGTAGAGCAGCGCCGCACCGCACAGACGGGTGTGCCAGGGGCCGGGCAGCGACGGGGCGCGGACAACCTGAAAGACGATCCAGGCGAGGCCGACCAGGGCGAGGAGCAGGAGCATTGCATGGAGGGATTACAAAGACGCGAAAAACGCAAACGTAAAGGGGCTGTTGGAATCAGCCGGCAAGTATTGGATAATGAATATTACACAGTCCTGCCAAGATACCATCACAACACAGACGTGCGCACATCCTTTATGCTCACAACGCCCCCTCGGGCAGGCCCAGTGCCGCCCGATAGCGCCATCCCCAAGTAGAAAGTGTAGGAGAAAACGGCTGGACGGCGGCCCGCATTGGCGGAGAGATGTGCCCTCTTCTGATTGGCCGCCACGGCGCATGACAAACCCCAAAACCAAACGTTATCGCGGCAATCGCCCGCTATCGCGCGGCCTGGCACGTGCGGCGTACGCTAGCCGGAATTGGCAAGTCGAAGAGACGACTTACAGCCATCCAGTCGGTCCCGGCAACGATTTTTCTGGGCGCTGCCGGCACGAGGACCGTGTAGTCGGGATGATCCTCTGGGGCCATCGAACGATAGACTAGCGATAGGGGCGTTGCATAGTATATCAGCGTAGCGTCTGTGTCGTCGGTGTTTGTCTCGACGTCTGCCTTTTTTATCTCTCGTCGTGTCCCCTCGCGCTCTCTTCTCTACCCCTTTGACTCCTCCTCTCACCTCTCCTCTTCCTCTCCGCTTCTCTCTCAGGTCCTCTCTCAGCTCTCTCCCCTCCCCTGCCATGGACGAAAAAGACGTCCGCGCCGCGTCCGATGCCGACGAGCTGGCCCTCTCCTCGGCCGCCCTCCGCCTCGACCCCTACGGCATCCCGCTGCAGCCGTCGCCGACAGACGACCCGCGCGATCCGCTCAACTGGCCGAAACACCAAAAGTACACCATACTTGCCATTGTGTGCTTCGCCACCTTCATGGCCGTCTACATGACCGGCACGTCCATTGAGTCGTTTTACCTGCTCGAAACCCAGTTCGACGCCTCCTACTCGCAGGTCAACTGGACCTTTGCCATTCCCTCGCTCGGCCTCGCCGTCGGGCCGCTCCTCTTTAATGCGCTCGCCGACAGCCACGGCCGCCGCGCCGTCATGCTCTTCTGCACCGCCCTCACCATTGTCGCCACCGGCTGCACCACCATCCACGGCCTCAGCTACGGCGGCTACATGTTCTTCCGTTTCCTGCAGGGCATTGGTGCTGGGCCGCCCGTCGCCATTGGCTTCAGCATCATCCGCGACTTTTCCTGGGAGCACGAGCGCGGCCTCACCGTCGGCATCTGGGTCATGGCCCTCGACATTGGCGGCACTCTCGGCGCCCTCGGTACGTTTCTTTTGCTTCGTCTCCTCGCTTGTTCTTTTCTTCTCTCCCTCGCTTCGCTCGTTTCTCTTTCTCGCCCAACAACTCACTCTCAGTCGGCGGATTCACCGCTGCCACCGGCCCCTACTGGGCCAACTACCACGTCGCCATCGCCTACGCCGTCCTCTTCCTCCTCGAAATCGCCCTCCTTCCCGAAACCCTCTACCCCCGCGACACCATCCTCGCCATGACCGCCCGCGGTGACGACCTCGTCCAGATCCGCTGTACCACCGACATCCGCCCCTGGGTCGTCATCAAGATCCCCGGCGTGCCCCATCCCCGGCCCGAACAGGCGCTCGTCCGCTTCATCAAGTGCTGGACGCATCCCCGGCTGTTGTTGGCCCTGTTGCCCTATGTCTTTTTGGAGTACTGGTGGTGAGTGTCCTGATTAGTCCCGAGAAGCCTCTCCATCTCTCCTTTCTACCTACTTTTCCCCTCCTCTCTCCCCTCCCTCCCCTCTCTCTTCTCCTCCCCTCTCTTTCCCCCACTCACAGCCAGGATCTGCTCCTACCTCACCATGGTCCCTGCCGCCTACGAGCAGTACAGCTCCCAGATCCAGGGCGTCCTCTTTGTCGGTCTCATCATCGGCACCGTCTTGGCTGAGCTGCTCATCTCCGGCCGCCTCAGCGATCTCATCGTCTCGCGTCTTGCCCGCCGCAACAACAACATCCGCACGCCGGAGATGCGCCTCTACCTGGGCTACCCCGGCGCCGTCCTCGCGGCCGTTGGCTCCATTATCTGGGGCCTCTCCATTGACCGCAACTGGCACTGGATCACAGGCCAGGTCGCCTTTGCTTTGTGTACGTTTTTTCCTTCTCCTCGCTTCGCTCGCTCGTTTCCTCCTCCTCTAACTCTCCCAGTCTCGGCCGGCTTCCAACTCGGCAACTCGGCCGTCTCGACCTACCTCTTCGACTGCTATCCCAACAACATTGTCGAAATGATGACCTTTTACTGTGTCGTCCTCAACGTTCGTCTCTCCGTCTCTCTCCACGTTCAGCGCCTCGCTAACCTTCAGATCTCCGCCTTTGTTGAGCCCTGGTTCATCAACTACTGGGTTGTGGATGTCGGTAGGTCAATTCTGACTCTTCTTCCCATTCTTTTTCTAACCGCCAGGCTACACTTGGTGCTTCATCACCCAAGGCCTCATCACCATTGCCCTCATTCCCTTTATCGCTGCACTGCAGTACTTTGGCCCGCGTCTGGAGAAGCCCATGCTGTTTGATTAGCTGGGGAGTTTGCTGGACGCAGCTCAGAAAAGTGTTTAAATTTTTATTAAAGAGAAGATAAAAGAGCGTACTTTTAGAATACAAAACAAGACTATCATACTATCCGCTGTAATTGTTCCAAGACAGCCAAACTTGGCATTGCCAAACGAACACTTTAACGCCCCGCTTTGGCTGTTAGTCCACTGAAATAAGCGTAAAGTGCTGGACAACTTCACTATAGGCTCACTGCTTTCGCAATCCTTTACTGTGATCACACGTGGTGACCGACTAGCGTCCTGGTGGATTGTTCTGCGATGTAACGCCAGCTTCAGTAGTCTCTCTTACGAATCAACAACTTGATGCTTCAATTAAGGGTCTCAGCCTCAATACCGCCAAAATTCGTCGAAATCCATCAAATTTTCTGTTTTTTCGATACTTTCACCTCTCCTTTCTCCAGGTATGCCAAAATGGCATCGCCGTCTGCCCCCACAAACACTGTCCTCGTATCAATCGCACAATGGTTGAAATGGGAGCCAAAATTGACCACCCAAGCGATGGACGCCCGCATCCGGCAGTTGTAGCAAGACATTCCAGGCGGTGCATACTCCTCAGTCTCTGATTGGCCATTCCAAGACCCACACTTCAATATCTACGAACGCCCATTTCAACTTCCGGCTCTTCTCACATTTCGATCATCTATTCCACAACCTTCAAAACAAGGTCACCATCTCCATCACGAACTTAATTGAAAATAAATTCATGCGGCATCGCTACCGCCCTCCCCCCCTACCAACAGCCTTGTGGACCTCGCCTCACGCAGACAAAGCTACGCTCTTTCATCTGCCCAAAAAGACTGCCAACGGCCATCCAGGTGGCAGAGCCAAAACGGCTCGAGAATTTTAAAGGCTGGCAGCGTCGATGGAGCCGCACGACCGCAAAGTTCATTAATCTGGCAGACTATTCGGGTAGGACGACGCACGCTCCAAGGCCGCCGCATGCCGCGACGCTAGCAGCATGCAAAGTGTCAAGCAGGGTATGAAATGTACCTGCATGCCAAGGAAGTGCATGCATGCGTCTGTGTCGACTGGGTCGACCGAGCCCCGGCCAAGGTGGGCCGCGGGAGGACAGCCACGTCAGAAAAAACTACCACACCATGGCCTTTGATAGGGTCAAGACGGCCAACGCGCCCCAAAAAGAGTCGAGTCCTGATGGTAAACAAGTCTGGACGGTTCTTGAATCTGAGCTCTCGAAAGAATTCCGAATTCTTAGAAAAAAGAAACTCTCGCCAAAAGACAAGGAAAACGTTGAAATGGCGACTGCGGCTGATCCTGCCGACTTCACTATCTCCCTACTTTCCGCCACGGGGCACCGCTGGGTTCGACCTAGTCATTCCGCTGTGCAACCACAGGACGGAGCAACTCTCTGTGCTGTTTGTGCAGGTAAAGAACCGGAAAGATATTGGCAACATCATGGCCGGTATCCGCCAGGAGGCACAGACGGCGCTGCAAAACGCGCAGCAACTGTTTTTCGCCCTACACAACGTCGCCGTCTACGGACCATTTTTGGCGCTGCGCGCTGGGGCCAACCAAGGAAGAAACCGGCGATGGAGGCGGGTGGTCCCGTCTGGACAAGACCCCCTCGGCGTCCCCCAACACCAGGGCGGATGAGTTCCCCCCTTCCTCTGGCAAGAAGCTACTCTACGGCGCGATTCGCACCGGCTTCAGCGAGGCTGCCTATCCCGTCCTCGCCGGTCAGGAAGACACAATTACGAATCTGGTGCGCCTTCTCAGCCGCACCGAGGTCGGTTTGCTGGGGAAGGCTACAGTGCGGTTGACGACCTGCTGAATCCGAGCGATCCAGAGGTATTCTGCCAGCCGCCAGAGAAGGGTGGTCGAAAACCTCGACAAGTGTGTCAAACATCTATCGTAGAACGGTTGGACTGTATGCACTGCGTGCGAAGTTGGCTCGTCCTAATCGCATGTAAGGCGTATTGCAGGCTCAGGCACGGAAGGAAAAGACAAGAACTAGACCAGATTTTCAGCCAGCGCAGATGTCAAAGAGGCATCTCTCAAATCCATTTGGAGTCTGCTTGTCTTTGGGTCAGCTGCACCGGGCTTTGGATTTCTCAATCCTCTGTCTGCATTAGCCCAAGATCTTTCGGCCAGGCTGCTTGGCTCGTTGCTGGAGAGTAGTAGCAACGGTACACTTGTCGTAGACTCTATCCACCTGGCAATCCTATCGTAGACGCGCAGGAACGCAGAGCTTAATCACACATTCCTCTATCTGACACACTTTGGCAAATTATTGGCAAATGGCAATCTTTGAACGGTCGTGTCCACCGTAGTCCAATATTACACAGTGACGTGCAGGATCGGGTCTCTGCGTTTGCCGGCTTCTCGTCTGGCCGGATGGACAAGACTGTTTGAGGGACGCCAACTGTCCAGACGATGCCAGTGTCCTCGTCGAGACGACAGGGCAGGAAATCGCCAAAGAGGATCATGAGACAGAGAACAAAGACTAGCAGCAAACCAGGACTCGCAGTAGCGTTATCTGGCACGGCGCAATGTCCTGTGCTGTCGATCAATTCTGCCTTTCCGCCCCCAACCAGATATGGCAACCAACAGGTGGCGTATCCCTTGCATGTGTCCAACACGTCCAACAGCAACAGTCGGAGTACTGCCGTCCGTCCAATGTCTCTGGCACAGATCTTCATGGACTACTTCTTTCATTCGTTCTGCGTCCCTCCCCGTCTCTTTTCGTCTCTTCCCGTCTCCCAACAGCACCATGGCCGACTTTGTTGTCCCCGACCTTCTCCGCAGCTGGCCCTACCCCCGCCGCATTCATGCCGACCCCGACGGAGTCGAAGAGGCCTCGGCCCTCTGGACGGCCGGCTTTGGCTTCTTTGGTCCGCGCGCCCAGCGTGCGTTTGACAAGTCCCGCTTCGGCCTGCTCGTCCGGTTGGCCTACCCGGACGTGCCGAGTGGTACGTGGTGAGCCCAGAGTCTTTGATGTATCCGTCTCACACGACAGACCACCTCCGCGTCTGCTGCGACGTCATGAACCTGTTTTTTGTCTACGACGATCGCGTCGACTATGCCGAGCCTGCGCACATTGCCACGCTCGGCCGGCTAATTGCGCATGCGCTGCGCCATCCCGACGACGACGACGATGTTGCCGTCGCTGACAATGTCGCCAGGGCCATTCCAAAGGCCGCCGACGTCGCCCGCATGACCCGCGAGCTGTCGAAACGGCTGCATGCGCTGACTGACGCCCCGGCGCCTTTTATCGACGCCTTTGACGCGTACCTGGGCGCCACCGCCATCGAGTCGGTCGCCCGCGCAGCCAGCAAGGCCGGCCAGGGCACGCCGTCGGTGGAGGACTTTCTGCGCTTGCGCCGCCTCACGATTGGGGCGCTGCCGTGCTTTGCGCTGCTGGCGTTGGGCGTGCCGCAGGGCGTGGTGCAAGATGCGCGGGTCGTCCAGATGCAAGAGGCAGCCATTGTCATGATTTGCATTGGAAATGTGAGTCTTTCTTTCCTCGCCACGCTCTATTTTTCTATTCTTTCCTCGCTTCGCTCGTTTCTTCTTTCGTCTTGTTCTCCTTTTGCTCCTTTTCCTCCCTTCGTTAACATCCAGGACCTCGTCTCCTACCGCAAAGAACACGCCGCCGGCTGCGACGACCACAACATCCTTGGTGTCATGGTCCGCTCCGGCCGGTCCCTCCACGAGGCCGTCTCCGAGGCGTCTGCCATTCACGCCTACCACGAACAGGCCTTCCTCAAAGCCCACACGGCCTGGACGCAGGCGCCGCGGGGGGGAAAGCCGGGCACTGCGTACGTCGAGGGACTTGGGAATTGGGTGCGGGCGAATGCGGCTTGGTCGATTGAGAGTGGACGATATGGAGCAAAGAAGTAGGACAAGAGTAGAAGAGTGGAATTTGAAATAAGCCGTCATGTATCATTCTGTGGACTGCTTGTCTCCGTTTCGTACCGTTTCGTACCGTTTCGTCTCCGCTTCGTCTCCGCTTCGTCACCGTTTCTCATCATCGTCACGTCCCACCATTCGACTCCGTTATACGTCACCTCCGTCCATCCCGTCCGTCTCTGCATTCGTCTCCTCCACATGATACCTCCGCATTCACCTCCTCCACATCACACCTTCTCCTTCACCTCCTCCACCTCCTTCACCTTCATCCACACACCCCCCAGCGGCCGCAGCTGGCCAGATGGATTCACCACCTCCAGCCGCTCCTGCTCCGCCTCCAGATCAAACCGCCGCACCACCGCCAGGATGGCCGTCTTGAAGCTCAGCGCCGCCAGCGCCTTGCCAATGCACGCGCGCGGGCCATGACCAAAGGCAACCCAGGCAAGCGGGTTGTCCACCGGGTTGTTTCCGCCCTTTTTGTCGGCCACGCGCTCCCACCGCTCCGGCCGGAAGACGGCCGCGTCCGGGCCCCAGATGGCCGGGTTGTGCTGCAGCACGCACGGGACTGGCAGGACGGTCGTGCCCTTGGGGAGGACCTGGCCAGCGAGGACGACGTCCCGGATGGCCACGCGGGGGATGCCGGCGACTTGAAGTGTTAGGGAGAAGAAGGAGAGAACGAGACACAGCAAACTCACCCGGGCAATACACACGCACGACTTCGCGCAGAAAGTGGTCTAGATACGGCAGCCCCTCAATGTCGGCAAAAGCGGGCACGGCCGGCAGCGTGGCAGCTTCGGCGCGCAGCTTCTGCAGCACGGCCGGATGCTGGCCCAGCGCAAAGGACGCCCAGGTCAGCGCGCTCGCCGTCGTCTCGTGGCCGGTGGCCATGAAGTTGAGCATCTGCTCGACGAGGTCGTCGCGCGCCCAGTCGTGCTGCAGCAGGTATGTCAGCAGGTCCGTGGGCGTGCCGGCATGCCAGGTACCGGCAGCCACGGCGGCCGTGCGCTCGTCGACCATGTCCGCCAGGATGTGGCGCAGCGAGGCACTGGCCTCCATAAACGAGCGGTTCTCCGCCAGGGGCATCCAGCGGACGGGCACGAGGAGGTTGACGGCCGCGAGGGTCATGCCGGCAGGCGAGAGGTCAAAGACGGTGCGATAGCAGCGCAGGAACTCGGCGGCAGTCGGGTTGAGGGCGTCGGGGCCGAGGTGGCCGAGGTCGATGCCGAGGGTGAAGAAGCCAATCACGTCGAGCATCATGCGAGAGAAGACATCCTTGACTGGAGGGGTTAGAGAAGAGAGAAAAGGGAGAAGAAGCCAAAAGATACAACTCACCCTCCACTCTTCCACCCACACACAGACGCCCTATCTCGTCTGCCAGATCGTCCGACTTGGACAGCAGCAGCGGCAGATACGACTTGACGTTGGCCACCGTAAAGAGACCTACCACCATGTTAGCATTCTCTTCCTCCTCCGTCCACTCCCTCTCTTCCTCTGCTCACCTCCCATGGCCTTGCGCTGAAACCGGTGCGTGTCTCCTTCGGCAAACACGACGCCCTCACCGATAATGTCGCCAATCAGCCGCCGAAAGGGCCGCGTCCGCTCAAAGGCGTAGCACTGGCTCTGCATCAGTTCGCGGTACGGCTCCAGGGCGCAGACGAGCACGGCGTCGCCCATGCCGGCCTCATAGTAGCGGATCAGCGGCGCGCTGGGCCATTGGCGCATCCACGTCTCAAAGGGCTCCTCGGGCGAGCCGGAGCGGAACTGGTGCAGGCAGTGGCCGAGGAGCCAGTGGTGGTCGCGGGGGCCGGGCAGGCCGCGGAGGGGGGAGAGGCAGTAGGGGTAGACGACGAGGTAGTAGAGGGGGAGGAGGAGGCCGAGGCCAGCGAGGAGCCAGAGAAGGGAGACGAGCGAGATCATGGTGAAGGGGTAGAGATAAGAGACAGAGAAGAGGCAGAGAAGAAGCAGAGAGGAGAGAGGAGGCAGTGATGAATGGCAGCAGAGAGAGTCTGAGCAGACAGCAGAGACAGACAGCCAAAGACAATCAGACAATCAGACAGCCAGACAGCCAGACAGCCAGCAGATATAAGTCGACAGGCAGCACTGTTCAGCACTGTCTCTTGACATCATCGTCCCCTCGCCTGCCCTTTATACCGTCATGCCGTATCACCGTTATCTCTCGTCTCCGTCCTCCTCTTCCGTCTCTCCCTCTCTCCGTCTCTCCGTCTTTCCATCTAAGCTCTCGCCTCTCTCGCTCCCCCCCGCCTCCTCCTCTCCTCCCTTGCATCTTCACCTCGCTCACCGAAAAGGCCTCCGTGCTTCTGTTAGTGCCACGGCCGGCGACAGTCCTATCGCGCCAATGAGCACAAAGGCAAAGACGCCATGGATGACCGTTCTGTCGGCCGTGCTGCCTATCGGCGAATCCCTCGGGCGTGTTTACTGCTTCGGATGCGGTGCATTAGCCTAGACTGCCTGTCAATGCGTCAATCTGACCAACGATGACGTTGGCGCCTCTTGTCTGTTGGTGGCTGTCGGTGGCTGTTGGTCCTTTTGCTGGCCCCCGCGATCACGCATTCGGCGGATCGAGACCGGATTTGTCTAGCCCGGCGATCCATCAGACGACAGATCGCTAGATCGCACGTAGCATTGTTCGGCAGTAGTCATCGTATTCCCTGCAACGCCGGCATCTCCAAAAGGGTATCCTTCATCAAATCATACAGCGCCCAAGCGACCAAATCCAAAAAAGGGAAACGGGGCCGGCGAAAAAGGTCCAGCCGCCCAGTCCAGCCCAAGCCCCGTCCAAGTCTTCCTCCCTCCCTCCCCAATTAGAACGCCTTGTCCCGGTAGCTGTCTGGGTAGCCGTCCTTGCAGCTGTCCTTGAAGGCGCTGCCGTCCGTCAGCTCGCTGTGCACGCTGTGCGCGCTATCGCCCCGGCCGAGCGGCCGCAGCCCGCCCTGGCCTTCCTCGGCCGCTGCGATGCGCTCTGTGCTCTCGGAAATGTCGATGCCGTGAATGGACGGGTACGTGTGCGCGGCGGCGCCGTGCCCGGCCAGCCCGGTGAGGCCGACGGCGCCAGAAGCGTTTTGGCTGCGCTTGCGCGAGCCGCTCCAGGCGTCAAGGGAAAAGACGCGGCGCAGCAGCGTCCAGCAGTAGGGGATGTTGGCGATCATGACGGCGGTGCTGGCCTCGCCATTGTACCAGATGAGAAAGATGTAGCTATTGGTCTCGGTAAAGTTGTAGTAGCGGTTGAGGATGGCAACGAGGACGACGGCGAGGCCGAGGCCGAAGACGCCGCAGAGCAGCAGTTTGCGATGGAACGGCAGTTTGGTACGGATGATGAGGGGGAGGGGGATGAGGAGGATGAGCAGGTCTGAGGAGACGTGGAAGGCGGTGGTGGTGATCATGTGGTGACGATAGGTTTTGCACTGGTCGTGGCCGTCGGGGACGGGGACGGCCCAGTAGAGGTGGAAGGGGCGGCACCAGACGCCGAGGTAGAGAATTTCGACCAGGATGAAGCCGACGGCAGAGTAGATGGCGACGAGGCGGACGGCGTAGGATTCGCCGAGGCCAGCACTGGAGTGTGAGAGTGAGCGAGGGACGAGCGGCGAAAGATGAAGCGAGGAAAGAGGAGCGAGGAAAGAAGAGAAAAGAAAAAACGACGAGGAAAGAAGAGGTAGAAGATGCGAGCGAAACGAGGAATGAAGAGAAAGAAACGAGCGAAGCGAGGAATGAAGAGAAAGAAACGAGCGAAGCGAGGAAAGAAGAGAAAGAAACGAGCGAAGCGAGGAAAGAAAGAAAAGAGAGACATACGTCAATCGAGCATACAACAACAGCAGACACGCCTTGACGAGCCAGACCGTCGCGAGCATGCACTCCTCGAGCACAATCAGCATCTTGCTACCCAGACGGGCGTCAGCCTTGACGGCATCGGACCAGGTGGCAATGTCGGCGTCGTCGGCATAGTTGCTGCCGTAGTGGGCCACCTCATTGGACGAAACGACGACGCCGGTGAAGCAGAGGACGCAGAGGACCATGAGGTAGTCGTCGAGCTGGAACTTGCGAAACGAGCCAAAGAGCAGCCGCCGCGAGGCCATGCGGCAGAGGACGAGGAAGATGGCGATGCCCCACAGCGTCCATGAGCCGGCCTCGAGCCCGGGGGCGGAAGCAGCCATGTCGGTGTGTTTGTGTGTTGATATGGATGTCGGTGTCGAGATGTTGGTGTCGAGATGTCGGTGTCAAGATGTCGGTGTCGAGATGTCGAGATGTCAATGCCGGGCCAATATCGGATCAATGTCGCCGCTTCGTGACGTCGACAGAGTCGCCGTCGTCTCTGGGATATATGACACGGTAAATGGCGACACGGCCTGGGACGAATCCGACCTGCACCGACAAACCTCGACAATGGACGACGAGCCTCCACCAGACAGACCCCTGCAAAGATAAGCGTTGCCAGCGGCCAATCCGAAGCCGTGACAGCCCGCCTGCCACTATCGTTTAGCACCATTTAGCAGTGCGCTGGGCTGAACGAGACAGTACATCGCAGGCCGCTTATCGGCTGCTCCCAGTCCGAAGTGCTGGTTCGTTGTGGGACGCAAGTCGGCGGGTCCCGTCGTGGGGGCGAGAGCTGTTAGGCAGGACGAGGACTCGTCCAGCGTGCTGTGGTCCGTCGACGTGCCGTGCGGTAGTGATCGTGGTCGTGACTCGTCGACTGCACTCGACTGCACTCGTCGACTGGCTTGGCGAACCCGTCGACTCGGCTGGCATCACGCGCAGCCAATCTCGTCGCCTCGTCGCTCCACCGTCCCATTTCCGCCTGTCGATCCTGGCGCAGAGTCGCATCGCCTCACCAGGCACCGTCCAGCGGAGCTACCCCCGTCGTCGAGCGTTTCAATCCTCTGCCACGCGTATCTCCTCGACAGCTCGACCGCCGTTATCTCGCTTGGCAGTCAGCACTTGCGCTTGGCAGATGCGTGAAATTGGAAATATTGTCCATTGGTGCATCCCCTATTCCTTGCATCGCGGGTCGTTCAAGCCGTTGCATCCATTCCGCCATTCCGCTATGCGTCCGACCGAACCCAATCTGGCAGCTCGGAATAAGACAATGGGGCACAGACCCGCGCCGTTGTCTCTTCCTCGTGGCGATTCTCCCTGAATTCGTAGCGGACCGCCCAGCAGGGGCTGCTGCGGGGCGGCCATCCTTAACCACGTGACTGTACGTACCTCTCATCACGTGGCCCTCTCTATCCTCGCTCTGTGTCCCGCATCCTTCGCCATGAAGTCTGTTCTCATCACGGGCTGTTCGCCTGGCGGCATTGGCAATGCGCTCGCACGGGAGTTTCACGCTCAGGGTAGGTATTGTCGTCTTTGTCGCCGTCTCTTGTCCCTCTTCCCTTTCCTCTGACCTCTAGGCTGCCGCGTCATCGCCACGGCCCGCCGCCACGACGCCCTCACGGACCTCGCCGCGCTCGGCCTCGACACCCTGCTGCTGGATGTGGACGATGCCGCTAGCATCGCGGCCACTGCCGCTGCGGTCGACCGGCTGACGGACGGCTCCTTGGACATTTTGGTGAACAATGCGTGAGTGCCTCGCGCGTCGTCTTGGTCCTTGTCTCTGTCTTGTCTTCCGCCCTCACTCACCACCCAGAGGCATCACGTATGTCTCCCCCCTCGCCGACGTCGACCTCGGCCGCCTGCGCGCCCTCTTCGAGACCAACGTGTTTGCCGTCGTCGCCCTGACCAACGCCCTCTTGCCGGCCCTCTTGCGCGCCCGCGGCCTCGTCGTCAACATCTCGTCGGCCGCCGAGGCCCTGCCCTTCCCCTTCAAGGGCGCCTACGCCATGACCAAGGGTGCGCTCGCCGCCTACAGTCGCACGCTCTCGGTCGAGCTGGCCACCCTCGACGTGCGCGTCCTGCACGTCACCACGGCCTTTGTGCAGTCGCAGCTGGGCAAGCGCGCGCCACCGCCGCCGTGGCCGCAGGACAGCCTGTACGACGCCATGCGCGGCATGGGCCAGCGCGCCGGCAGCGGGCGCCGCCTGGCCCCGGCCGACTATGCGCGCCGCGTCGTGGCCGAGGCGCTGCGCGGCCGCGGCTGGGAATGGGGGCCGCTGCGGCTGGGCGGCACGCGCGAGACGCTGATGCTGGGCACGCTGAGCACGCCCATGTGGCTGCTGGGCTTTCTGGGGAGCAACTGGGCGCGCTTTGTCATGATCCGGCTGTGGGGGTTTGGTGTGTTGCGAAAAAAGACATTGTAGTTTTCCTCCTGTTCAGTCTCTGGACAAGCACTCGCTTTCTCTGGGTATCCAATCACTTTTCTACACCCGCGACGTCCATCCTGCTTCCCGGCTCAACACCACCTTGGCCGCCAACAAGAAGCACGTGCCGGCTAGCAACGTCAGTCCTGTAAAGAGCTGCGCGCCCGTGTAAGCGCCGCCGGCCGCCGTAATGGCCACGCCCGCAATCGGCGAGCCCGTCAGCGTGGCAAAGCTGTTGATCGTAAAGACCATGCCCATGCGCACGCCCGTCTTGCTCAGGTCCGTTGTCAGGCTGGTCAGGCCGGCCGGGAAGAGCGACTGCACGCCGCCCGCGACGATGCCGTACACCACCGTCCAGCCGTAGAGTCCGCCCTGTGTCCGCACCGCCATCCAGCAGAGCGCGACGGCCGCGCTGCTGATGCCAAAGACGAGGAAGAGGTTGAGCGGGCCGTAGCGGTCCGCCAGGAAGTTGGGCCCGATGCGGCCCACGAGGCCGATGCCGTTGAGCAGCAGCAGCAGGTTGAGCGAGTCCGTGTACGACAGCCCGATGATGTCACGGCTGAACGAGGCGATGTAGAAGAAGGCGACGTAGATGCCCCAAAACGACTGTCTGTCAGAGGACGTTCAGAGGAAGACACAAATCAGGAACCAGGACTCACAAAAAATGCTCCGGCCGCATAAAACGTGTAGGGCAGCTCCCGGAACGCGCCCCATTCAACCAGCTGCCCGGTGCGCCGCGGCGGCAACCGCGGCCGGATGCCGATGTTGGCGGTCATCATCGTCACAAACTGGATGAAGCCAATGATGCGCACCGTCCAGGGGAAGCCAAGCTGCGGCAGCAGCTGCCGCACAATGCTGGGGTACACGAGGCCGCCGGTCGAGCTGCCGCACGCCGCGAGGCCCAGGGCGAGGCCGCGGCGCCGCTGAAAGTAGGTGCTGAGCACGGCCAGACAGGGGCAGAAGATGCAGCCGTTGCCGAGGCCGGTGACGACGCCCTGCGATAGAAAGAGCTGCCAGTACTGCGTGCCCTGCGCCGTCGTGTAGATGCCCAGCATCTGCAGCGCGATGCCGCCGCTGATGAGCGCCCGGAAGTAGCCCGCGTCCGTCAGCCGCCCGGTAAAGGTACCGATGAAAAAGAGCAAGAAGATCTGAAACGACCCGATCCACGCAATCTGTGACGGTGTCTTGCCCAGCGTCGTCGTGTAGTACGACTCGAACGTGCCAAACGAGTTGATCACGCCCCACGTGTTCATGATCGCCAGGTGCACACATCCGCACGTCAACCACGCCCGGAAACCCCCGTCCGGCGGCGGTCCGGCGATTGTCCGCACGCTCGTCCGGCTCAGCACGCGGTCCATCACCGTCTCGGGCTCGGCATCGTCGCGCTCCGCGTCCTCGTTCTCGTCCTCCAGCGCATCCTCTTGCTGCGCATCCTCCTCCGTCTTTTCCCGCACTTCCGCCTCCTTCTTCTCGCCCGAACTGCTCGACTCCGAGGCCGCAAACGGCACGCCCATCTCCGCGGCCCGGATCCGAGCCGGCTGTATCATTTTGTCAGAATTCTCCTTGCTTTTCGTCTTCTGTGTTGTTTCTCTGCTCTATCGTCGCCAGCGGTACACGCATTTCTATCCAGTCCCGAAAATCCAGACTTTCAAATTTTTAACTCGCTCCCAGTCGATTAATTCCTCGTCGCGCGCCCTTCCGCGGCAAATCGGGTCCTGGGAGTCATTGCTGCGGGGGCATTGGTAATGAGCCGTCTCTGGGCCGGATGAACTGACCCGCAGCGCGTCGAAAACTCGGCTTCGGCCCACTGATATCGTTTACGGCGGGCAGCTTCATCCTCCGGAAATAGTTGTCTCGCCGGGCCCCAGCGCCTTATTCCCACCCTTGCCGCTTCTGCTCCCGGCTTGGCACTTTTTCCATAGCAAAGATTTGCAGCCGACGTCGGCTCATATGTGGATATTATTTGTCTCAGCCCCATAACTCTGCAATATCGCCGAGATATCGACAACAACACACTCCATTACATCTGATCCTCCCTAGAATACCATGAATCCTTGGTGAAATCATCCGACTCCTCAAGCAACCTGCAGATCGTCCGCCCACCACGCCTGGAACGGGTCGCCGTCCACTATCAGCTCCACCATAAACGACGTCAGGTCGGCAAACAACGTCGAGTTCAGGACGATCGCCGCCAGCTGACAGCCCGTCGCATTGGCACACGCGTCCACCACAAAGGACTGCGTCGCCACCTCCTCCTCGAGGCGCACGCCTGTAATGTTAAACTGGCAGGGCTCGTCGGTCGAGTCGCAGCCCATATTCCACCCAAGCAGGCTAAACGTGGAGTTCTGGTCGACGGCAGAGATCTGGGCCACGCTCTCCACGAAATGGTCAGACACCTGGTACTGCAGCATGCCGGGCATCGATGACGGAATGTACTTTGCTGTGGCATACGAGACCTGGGAAAATCCCGCAGTAAAGTAGAAGCCATGGTATTCGGCAATGCTCGTCTGCATCTTGGGGATGGCATGATTCGGGCCGGCCTGGACCGTAAAGTCGTCAAACTGATGGTCAGATAGGACTGGCAGGCGTTGGAGTAGTCGACTTACATTAAGGAGAGGCACTTTGTCAAAAGCCAAGGCCTTCACTTGCCGGCGGCGAAGACCAGAAGACAAGAGGCTCGTCGCAAATGGCTTTCGGCTGGCCTCCGTCGGCAGGGGAAGGGAGGTGCTCGAGTTCCAATGCGGGGACATGCTCGGGCGCGGGCGAACGCCCGTCGGATCACCAGTAGGTTTGGTGTTCCAAGGGAAGCTCAGATTGCCACCAGTAGGCTGGGGAAAGGTCCAGTTGCCAGACGGCATCGGCATGCCGGTTGGGCGAGCCGAAGGTGTAAAATTCCAAGGAAAGCTTGAGTTGCTGGGGGCACCAGAAGGCTTGGGGTACCAAGAGCCGGCACTGGGTCTGGGCCAGGAAAAGGTCGAGTTGGCAAACGGCATACCAGTAGGACGAGACGATGGTCTAGACCACGGAAAGCTGCCGTTCCCGGGAAGGCCAGGTCCAGTAGGCCAGGACCACGGGAAGGTCGAGTTGCCAGGTGCGGTGTGCCAAATAGCGCTGGCACTCACGGTGCTCGGCCGTGGAGGGATCCGTGTAGTGTGGTTGAAAGGGAATGTGTAGGAAACAGCCATGGTAGACCGGCAAGTGGGGATAATGGGGGCCCAGGGAGTCTTTGTGGACGTCTTGTATGTGTAAGAGCGGAATGGCCCGCCCGGAATGGTAAACGAGGACGCATCGCGGCTTATTGTCTTGCAAGGTGTCTTGGGGGAAGGATCGACAGTGATCGTAGCTTGAGTGCTTAGCGTATAAGTGAGGGTGACAGGGTGCTCCGACGTGCAAGGTGTCGTGTGGATGTGGCCTGTCGGCGGCTCTTTGCCCGTTCGGGCTGTGCTCGACGCGGAGGGAAAGGCAGATGCAGTTGGGGCATGAGGCACAGCAATGGTAAAGCTCGCGGTCGTCCATTGCACGGGGCCAGCAGTGGCGTCTGTCGAGCACGCGGTCGATGTGATAGTCACGGTGGACTGGACATTCTTAGACAAATTGAGTGTGAAGCTCGCCGTCGTTGTGGGAGTCACGGGGGAGGCCTTGTGTGTAGCTGGAGACAATAAGAGTGTGAAGCTTGCCGTTGTGTGAATTTCGGAGATCTCGGCCGTGACGCTGGCAGTGGTGGTCTGCGAGACTGTGTCGGGATCCCCATTGACATCCCGCTCGTACATAGCAAGACAGCCTGGGGTAGCGGAAACAGTTGGAAAAAGAGGGACAGTAAAGGTCTCGATCACAACAGTGTAAGAGGGAGCATGGTGCCCAGAGTGCGTGGTGGCCGGGGCCGTGCTGGCCGAGGTCTCCGTGAACCTTGAATGTCAGACGAAGATCAAGGAGGCGAGGGAACAATGACAAACGAACCTGGGTGGCAGTGCCTTGACGGCCGGCAGCAGAGCGAGTGCCGCAAGAGAGAGACGCATAGTGAAGGCAAAGAGGACTGAATTGAGTGTAAAGAGAGTAAAGAAAGGTAAGGAAGGAATTCGAAGTTCGCTTGGGAAAGATGAAAGAAGAGAAGAGAGGGAAAGACGTGAGCAGTACGAAGGGGATTTGTATGATTTCAGAGAAGTCGCGTCGACGCGATTGGGCACTCCTCGGGGAAGGAGCAGAAAAGGAAGGAGCGCGTTGCGACGACGCGCAAGTCAACGATATGCGGCCGAATTGGGAAAGAGCGACTCGGACGAGGACGCGCCAGAGAATCGCGCCAGATGAAGGGAGAGAGGGGGAGAGAAGAGAGCAGAGAGAGTAGACTGCAGATCAAGAATCAATAGAGACAAATATTCGAACTAACAGTGCGCAGAGTAAAGCACGAAACGACAGATCAATACATCAACAAAACTACGTACAAAACTACAACCCACAGAATTTTCCAATCTACCATCACACTGGGTTGTCCTCATAGCCGACAACCGGTTCGTTTTCGCCTGTCTGGCCGTCTGTGGCCGCTGCAGGCGCCTCGCCCGGCAGCACGCTCGGCGTCTGCTGCTCCATCTCGGCCACCCAGAGCGCGGCGCCAGCGGCACTAGTGAGCAGAAAGAAAAAGGACAGCACAGGCACGAGTTCGAGCAGCATGGCCACCGTCCCGAACCAGGTGTAGTCCCACGTACGCAAGCGGATCTCGCGGTGGCGCTCCTTGCGTGTGAGGCCACGCATCTTGTACCAGCGGTAGTGCGATAGCTTGCCAAGCCGGGCGCCGGTGATGATGATAAAGGCGGGCATGCCAACATAGGGCACGAGGCAGAGCGGCAGGCAGATGGCTAGCTCGACAATCTGGACGAGGCTCCATGGCTGGTACACGGGCGCAGCGGCCGGGGCTCCGGCGATAGGACGGCCGAGGCGGCCAACGGGGTTGGCAGCATTGGGGAGGAGGATGCGATTGGCAGCGACGAGACGGGCGCAATTCTTTTCGAGGAGGGTGGACTGGAGGTGTCAGTGTGCAGAGGCAGAGAAGATGCCAAATACGTACGTCAAACACATCGACGCGACAGGCGTCGACAAAGAAGCCCTCAAACAGCCCCTGTATGATGACGAGTCCCTCGCCGAGGACGAGCACGACAGCAGTGATCCAGGCGCCCCATCCGTGAAAGAGCACGAGAAAGGCGAGCTGTGGCAGAAAGACGAGGCCAAAGAGGACGAGGTAGACAAGAAAGGAGATGACGCAGAGAGGCAGCAGACGGCTGAGGAAGAGGGGGTAAAGATACGGGTGGCGGATAAAGTAGGAGATCCCGTAGAGCGGGTAGTGAGCGGCGCGAGCGGCGCGACGGATGTAGGACCCGAGGCGGTGGAACTGAGAGACGGGCGGTGCATCCATGATGTTGGGTTGTGATTGTTTCGAGATCTCAATCGAGTTTGCGGAGCTATGACGGCATTGGGTAGATGGCTTAGTCATCACTTGCATCGTACAAGACAAAGGGTTGGAAGTATTCATTGCCGTGCGACAAGGAGCAATTGCCTTTTATTCTTCTTCTAGGACACGTTCTTTATGCTTTTTACATTAGAGCAGTATATTAGAACAAATTCCCCAGACAGCACTCCCCAAAATATTTCCAGTTATTAACGTAGTTTCATAAACTAGCTAACGTGGTTGATAAGCGAGTCGCTCAGATAAGCGAGTCGCTCACTTTCCACGTCAACAACCGTAACTTATCTTCAACCTATTATTTCTCTACAACAAAAAATGGAATCAGCTTCTCTCGAAAGTAGGATACTTTTGGCTATCGAAGCTATTAGAAAAGACCAAAATTTTAGTATCCGAGCCGCCACAAAGACCTACAACGTCCCATACTCGACACTTCGTGACAGAATGAACGGCCGACGCGCTCGACACGACACCGGCGCCAATTCTTCGAAATTAAAAGAGCTAGAAGAGAATGCTCTTCTCCAATACATTCTCGACTTAGATACGCGAGGGTTTCCGCCTAGGTTGGCGGACGTGGAAGATATGGCCAATGTTTTGCTCGCAGAGCGCGACGCGAGACGCGTCGGAAAGCGCTGGGCATCCAACTTTGTTAAGCGACAACCAGACCTCCAGACGCGTTTTAATCGTCCCTACGACTACTAGAGAGCCCTCTGCGAAGATCCTGAGAAAATCAGAGCGTGGTTCGCGCTGGTGCAGAATCTACGCGCCAAGTACGGCATCGCCGACGCAGACCTGTACAACTTTGACGAGACTGGCTTCGCAATCGGCATCATCACCCTATCTATGGTCGTGACGCGCGCCGAACGACACGGAAAAGCAAAGGCAGTTCGCCAACGCCAATTTTCAATGCCATTGACCAGTTTGCCAAGGGTGCGCAAGCAATGATGCACTCCTACGCGTTATTAGCGGCCGAGGTTCGAACGCTTCAACAAGCAAATGCGGCACTAAGCAAACGCCGGAGAGCAAAAAAGACACGTGTACGGCATGGAGGATCTCTTACAGTTCAAGAAGGACAAGATTTGCTAGATGAAAAAGGCGCGCAGGAGCAAATACGGCAGGAAACGCAGGCGAGGAGTGGTCGGAAAAGGAGGGCTGAGCCAGGTGGACGGCGCTGTGGCACTTGCGGCGAGAGAGGAAATAATGCGCGCACTTGTCAGAAGGAAGTAGATATGTCTGATGTATATAGTTCCGAGTAGCTTTAATCGATTTCACTTGTTGTGGTTGTGTAATTGAGCTTTTTGTTATAGAGGTTGTACGAAGTGAGCGACTCGCTTATCTGAGCGACTCGCTTATCAACCACGTTATTGACTTTTTAATGTCTATAGTATCCAGTTACATTTTGGACAAAATGTACGTAGTATCCAATCCACGCGTCTATCCGGTACCTTCCTAGTTGAACACCACCGTCTTCGTCCCGTTAAGGAACACCCTCCGCTCTGCATACCACTTGACCGCCGCCGCCAGCACCTGGCTCTCCACGTTGGACCCTTCGTCCACCAGCGCCTTGGCACTCATGCTGTGGTCCACACGCGCCACCCGCTGCTCAATGATCGGGCCCTCGTCCAGGTCGGCTGTGACAAAGTGCGCTGTCGCGCCAATGATCTTCACGCCGCGCTCAAAGGCCTGGTGGTACGGCTTCGCGCCCTTGAAGCTCGGCAGAAAGCTGTGGTGGATGTTGATGATGCGCCCGCTCATGGCCTGGCACAGCCGTGGCGACAGCACCTGCATGTAGCGCGCCAGTACGACCAATTCAATGTTGTGCTCGGCAATCAGGTCCAGGATGCGCGTCTCCTGGCTGACCTTGGTGTCCTTTGTCACTGGCAGGTGAGCAAACTCGATGCCGTACGACCGCACCAGGTCCGCGAACTCGGCATGGTTCGACACTACCAGTGGCACCTCAATGTGCAGCTGTCCGGCGCGCATGCGGAAGAGCAGGTCGTTGAGGCAGTGGCCGATCTTGGACACCATGATGAGCACGCGCACCTTGCGGGCGGTAGCGCGGATGTCGTACGTCATGGAAAATTTGCTGGCCAGCGCCGCAAAGGGCGCCTCGAGCGCCGCCATGGCGCCGGCTGTTGCCGGGCCGAAGTGCACGCGCATGAAAAAGGAATCGGCGTCGCGGTCGCTGAACTGCTGCAGGTCGAGGACGTTGATGTTGGCGTCGGCCAGCACGCCCGTGACGGCATGCACAATGCCGGGCCGGTCGGGGCATGACAGCGTCAAGATGTGTGTGTTGGACATGGCGGCAGACAGGCAGGACAGGCAGACGTGTTGAACGTGGCGAGGGCGGGTGGCAGAGAGGTTGAACAAAAACACAGTCAACCAAAATTTGCAAGTCAAAGAATCGCCATTCGGTGGGGCCGCTAGCTCGGCATTCGACCTCCGACGTTACTCCGTACACGTCGGTACGTCACTTTTTCGCATGCTGACTCAGCAGTTGTTTTGGCACCGCCCTCCCCTTCACCGCAGCGCGCCGACAACGCTGCCCACTATGACAGCCACTTCGCGGTCCCAGCCGCTGCTGCCCGTCTTGCGCGCTTCGGCCGACTGCACACCCCGCAGCACACATGCCCGCAGCGCCTCGCTGACGCTGGCGCGGTTGGCTCGCAGTTGTCGCGCTGCAGTGCCGCTGCGACTGACCAGGTCCTGCACACGGGGCGAGAGCCCGCCAGCTAGCGTGCGCCAAAAGTACGATGCCAGCGAGCCGATCTCCAGGCGGGCCAAGAGAGGAGGGAGGAGAGAGGTATTTGGGGCTGTTGAGGAGGCTCCGCTGCTGACGCTGTCTGCTGTCGCCGGCACCTGCACGCCGCTCAACAGTACCTCCAGGGCCACAACATTCTGGCAGCGCGAGCTCACTTCGGCTAGTGTCCGCTCTAGCGACGACAGTGCCGCCAGCGACCGCGTAAGGGCGCCTATGCTGCTCTGCAAGGCGGCACGCAGGTAGGCCTCAAGCGCGTCCAGCAATGGGTTTTCGTCGTTGGTGCGCAGCAGGTACAGCACCGTGACGGCTGACACGGTGCGCGCCTTGGCCTCTTCCGCCTGGGCAAACGTCAGCCCGCCGCCGAGGGAGAACTCGCGCACGATCCGCACCGCGCCCTCTTGCACGGCCCGCGCAATCGGCTGCACGACCGTCGTCTGCATCCGCCGCACCGCCTCGACGCGGTCGAGTCCGTACCCCTCCTCGCTGGGTCCGGTTTGTTGCAGCAGCGCCCGCAGCGCTACCATGGTATGGGCACAGCGCACCAGCGCACGGTGGTCGCCGCCGCCGTGGCTGACTTCGCCGTGCTGGACCTCGAGCTGGCGACCGAGCTGCAGACAGCGGCCGACGGAGCGGCCGAGGCGGAGGGTGTCCCAGAGGCGTAGGGCGACGCGGCGGACCTCATCGGCATCGGCATGTTTCTGCAGGACCTCACGTTCCAGCCGGCGGTAGCTGTCCTGCAGGGCGGCGACTTGCGGCGCGAGGTCGGCCAGCACGCGGCCGCTGGCATCAGTCTGGGCCTGGGTGTGTGCCAGAAGCGGCACGGCGGCGCGGGCGGTCAGCAGGTCAATGTGGGAGTCAATCTCCTGCTGGTCAAAGAGGACGCGCGACAGCGGCGTGGACAGGTCGAGCGGGGCATCGTTGGGGTCGTTGGTCGCGAGTACCAGCGAGTTGGCAAAAGTACAGGGATCAAAGTTGGGGGCAAGAAAAGTCTCGTAGTCGATGTAGGCGTCTGCCGTGGTATCTGCCGCCATGGCGGGCGTTTGACCGTTGTTGATGGATCACCGCTTTGCATTGCTTTAATTTTCGGGCATGTGGGGGCGTGTAAGATTGGAGAGACAGTGCGGCGGGTTCACACGGTGGCGCGCGACTGTAACGACGTAATTGGAATCATTGCGCACGTGACAGCACGGAGTACGAGTACGGAATACGGAGTTAAAACAACGGCACAGTGTAAGATATGGCCCATGACGTTGCTCGCCGCCAACTTCCGTATTATTACGGGCTTTTGCTGTTCGCCCCAAGTAAGCGTACTCTGTATTCACGCATTTCGCCGTTGGAATGCTCATTTAGGAGAATCCAGGCGATGTCTGGATGTGTTCTACGGCCCCACTTCTGGCCAATCAGACGGTCGCATTCAGACTGCTTACCCGGGCCTTCCGTGGCTTAATCGCTCACGCTCTGCAGCCAAACAGCATACAGCCAGAAGCCAAACCCGCCGGACCTTCGGCAAGCAAACGCGACCCGTCAATGGCCCCAAAAATTTTCCCCGCCACTGTCGGTCTCGTGTTTTGGTTTGGGAGCGAGAGCACCCGGAACAGTAGTAAACAGACAACGCTAGGAAAGGAGACAATGCCGTAAGCCAAACCTGCTCTTTTTATTGTTGGCCGCCCGAATTTCCGCTCGTGTGTTCTTTCCTTCTTTGCGATTGTTGGCGTGTTGGTTTTCGATCTCTGGTTTTGTTCTGTCGTCTTCTCTTTTTTTCTGATCGTGATCTCTGATCTCGGTTTCTGGTCTCTTCATCCACTGCCCTCCGCTGGTTTCACTACCTACGGTCTCTGCCTCGTCTTGGCATTGAGTGGATTCTGATCATCGCGTCGCATCTTCACTGACTGCGACTGCGACAAGACATTGACACTACCAACTTCGACTCGACCGACCTCGATCTAATCGACTGTTGCCGTCGACGACTTCCTTCCATCACCTCCGACCGTCACCATTACACACACCTATCGTCACCGCCGCCATGCCTATCCTCGACGTCCGGGAGCTGCTCTCCTACAAGATCGGCAACAATGCGTCGGACACGGTCATTGGCGACATTCACTTCAACCTGACGACGCTCGAGCACTTCAACTATACGCTCTACTCCAATGGCACTCTGTCCAACGGCTCTAAATGTTTCCTCACATTTGAGCCGTACACGCCCACGCTTCTGTACGCCAACGGCACGTTTATCAACACGACCTCGTGCTACAGCCCCATCAACGATATTGGCCCGCGTTCCAAGACCGGCATCGGCTTCGCCGTCTGCTTTGGCGTCCTGCTCGTGCTTAACCTCGTCAACATCAACAAGCATGGCCGCCTGCTGCTACCCGCGGAGAAGCGCTTCCAGCCCATTGGCCGCCGCTGGCAATGGTACTGGGGCTGTATTACCTGCGCCATGGCTCTGGTTTCGCTATTTACCAACATCGACGTCGACCGGTACTACTTGCCTGAGCTTCCTATTGTCCTGACCTCGTTCTTCTGGTTCCTCACCGAAATGTGCACGCTTGCCATCGTCTGGGAAGCCGTCCGCCACTGGGGCAGCTGGATGGAGCGCCAATACATTGACCCGGACCCGTTCGCCCTGCCTGAGGATGGCCGCCGCTACCACTTTGAGCTGCTGATTCCCCTCGTGTTTTACCTCTTCCTCTGGATGAACTTCTTCCTCGTTGTTCCCCGGAGCTGGGGCAACATTGAGAAACAGCGCTCCGACGAGCAGGCCGCCCAGTACGCCATTCCCGATGCGACCGACGCCCGCTTCAAGGCTGCGGCCTTTTTCCTGCTGGCAGCTTGGGTCATCATCATCATCTCCCTGCGCCACTCCATCCGCCACTACATGCCGCGCAACCGTGGCATGTTCAACCGCCGCGGCGTCAACATGCTCGGCTCTACGCCCCTGCGCTTTTTGCTCCTGCTGCCCATCTCGCTCGGCATGGTGGCCTACCAGGCCTTGTGCTCGTTTGACTTTGACGACTCTGTCCTCAAGGTTAAGGGCAACCCTGTGTCCATCTTTGTGGGCGGTTACCTGCCCAGCCTGCTCATCCTGTTCATTCAGGCCCTCTACGGCTGGATCGTGCCCAACGAGGACCGCGAGCTGATCCGCCAGCGCCACCTACGCGGCATCGAACAGGACCGCGAGCTCGGCATCGTCCACAAGCCCGCCTGGTGGCACCCGGCTAAGTACCAGGAGGGCAGCATGCGCGACATTATTGCTCGCAACGTTAACGAGATCCGGGGCGTCGGTGCCCCTGCCGGTCACCAGGACAGCCACGAGCTCAATGACTTTTCTGGCCCGCCGCTGGGCCGCCGCGGCTCATTTGCCTCAATGCGCACCACCGCCTCCGCCGCTCGTTCGTTCCAGACCTATGAGGGCAAATCAGATCGCCGTCGCTACGAGCGCACCATGCAGGCCATTGCAAGTCTGCTCTTCCCCGGCTCGGAGCCGAAGCCCGACCGCACCGCCGAGCTCATGCTGGACGGTCCGCCACCGCCGTACCGCGACGGCGAGAGCAGTCTTGCCAGCAGCACCACGGCGGCGCGCACGCCCACCTTGACGCGCACCAACAGCACCATTACCAACAACTCGATCAACGGCCCGGCTCAGGAGGTCCGCAGCATGCTCGATCTGTGAGAGAGCCGTCAGACTGCAGGCTGGGAGATGGGTGTGGCGCATTGTTGTGCATGATTTTGTCACGTGTTGATTTGGCGGTGCACCGACTCGCCATACCGTTTATATTCAGGGTGCCGCATAAAAGGACAGGCGTCCTTGCTATGGGATATGCAATGACAATCGTATCGGACTTGACGAACTGGGGTTTAATTTATGCGGCTTGAATTTGTTCTTCTTTGGCTATTGCTCTAATCACGCGCTGCGGGCGTCAATATAAACTGATTGGATTTTTGAATTCTTGTGCAATACCTATGGGAATACTTCAACCTATGGGAATACTTCAGAAAAATATATATTCCACGATTTCTAACGAGTGTGGGAGTCCACTACGGGGGTATCAGTGCCCTGAAACAATAATCTAACCCTTCCCTGACAAGGCACGAAGCACTGTATCACTATGGATTCCGTCCTTTGTCGCCCGGGATTTCGTGTATCCAACTCCCAGACATGTGCAGAGAATATAGGAAGACGAGATGACAAGAACAATCAACAGTACCCAGAAAACAAGCAAAACGCAAACGCAAAGACAAACAACATGGTATTTCCAAGGATGCCCCCCCGTCCGAAAATGCCAGCCGTGAAACGCAGGCCCGATGCTAGCCGCCGAGCCAAAAAAAAAGACAGAAACCATTGTATCCGATGTGCCTATCTAAACGGAAACGAGAAGCAACAAAATCGAGCAGGCCGGGTGCAAAAAGTCATAAATCGTGAAAAGAGTCGGGAGAGAAAGAGCCAAAGTGTGCGTCAACCATCTAGTAAGCCGCCGCAGTATTGACCTCGCTAGTAGCAACGGCTACAAGAGCCTCGAGACGGCGCATCGAATCGGGCGAATCCTGCTCCTGCTGCGGGTGAGCGTAACGCTGGGTCTCGGCAGGCGGCGGCGGCGGAGGCGGCGGGCGCTGTTCGTGGACTGTCTGCGGCACGCGAGCAGGAAAGCCCTGGAAGCCGCTGGCCAGGTTGGGGTGCACCATGCGGTCAACGCGCTCGAAACGGCCGCCGGGATTGTACTCGCTCTCCTGTGGCGGGCCCTGGTACCAGCCCTGGCGCTTCTGGTGGCGTGGCGTGTGAACATTAAACGACGGCGCCGACACCGTGTGGTAGTGGCCACGGCTGTAGCTTGAGCGGGCCTCTGGGCTACCAAACTGCGACGGTGCCGGCCGCACATCGTCCTGGAACCGGACACTGGGCTGGAGCTGTCGCGGGTGCGCGTTGGCCCCCATCTGCTCGGCCTGGGCCATGACGGCGCGGTTAGCCTCGTTGGCCCAGGCACTAGCACCGTCGCGCGGCGATGAGTCGGGCGCAATTTCGAGCCGGTTCAGGTTGCGGTGCAGCGGCATATCCCAGCCACGGCGGTCATCGGGATTCGGCTCCAAGGGGTTCCGCAGGATTGAAGGTGGAACGAGGTTCGTATCGACAGCCATGGGCGAGGCGACCCGGCGCGGCGGCGAGTTTGAGCGGATCGGCGGCGCCGCATCAAAGGACTCGATGCCAGGCAGCCGCATGGCCTTCTGGGTGGCTGGGTTGGCGAGCGGGGCTGAAGCCGAGGGCGGGCTCTGGTACTGGGATGAGGACATGACGTGGCTCAGGTGGCTACCGCTGACGGGACTACCGTTGATATTGAACTCGCGCGAGTCGGGATGCCAAGTGCGGCGACGCCAAGAGTCATCGGCCACGGTGGACGTGGAGTCGCGGCGGGACCAGGTTGAGGTGGTCGAGGTGGTGGGCGAGGCCAGCAAGTTTGCCGAGTTGGAAGACGAGAAAAGGCCGGCATTGGAGGCGTTGAGCGAGCCGGGAGTGAAAAGAGCGCGGCTGACACCCGAGTTTTGCGGCGACTGGAAGGGGTTTGCCGACGAGGGGACGCTGAGACGGCGTCCGGGTGTGCGAGCGCCGCCCGCAATGTACATGCTCTGGGCGCGGCTGTGCGAGGGCGAGGGAGAGACGACAGCATGGCCCCAGTGCGGGCTGTTGGGCGCGTTGGAAAATGTGGCCGAGGGCGGGCTGGCGTAGTCGGTCGGGGTGAGCGGGCGGTACTGGTTGTCCAGGCCAGAGCGGTAGTTGGCGCGGGGATCGGCCATGACTAGAGGGGGCGGGCGGCGGCGCAGGTCGTCGCGCGAGGAGTAGACGGACGAAGCGACCGAACTGACGCTGTTGATGCTCGAAGTGGAGAGCGATTTGGAGTGGCCGCGGACGGGGGCGCCGATAGAGCTGGGAACGCCGGTGCGGACACGGCCGGCGGTGGTGCGGACGCGGTCCGTGCGAATTTGGCGCTGGAAGCGGGTGCCGGTGGCTGCGAGGGAGTCGATGGGGATGTCCTCGTTGACGTGCACGGTCTGGGCGTGTTGGCGCAGGTTGTCGAGGCGGGAGAAGCGGCGCGAGCAGTGGCACTGGAACGGGCGTTCACCAGTGTGTTTGCTGGGGGTGTTAGGAGACATTGAATAAGACAAAGACAACTAGATGAAAGAGAACAGGAGAGTAAAAAAAAATAGGGCAGAGAACGAGGGATCAAACAGGGCGATCAAAAAATAAAGGCGCAGCAGAAAAACTCACCGAATATGCCGGGCGAGATGCTCGCTGCGAGTAAAGCTGAGGTTACAAGGCGGATAGTCGGTGCAGTAGAAGCGCTGCGACTTCTTCTTTTTGCTGGGCTTGCCGTCGGCAGCGATGCTCTCGGCGTCGGATAGGCCGGCAGCGTCGTCGGGATGGGTCATGTCGCCGTCTGAGTCGTCCATGTTCATCTCGGAGGGGTCGCGTTTGCGGCCGGGCGCGTCGGCGGACGGTGGGGCTTCGGCAAAGTCGGAGAAAGCGGCGGGCAGCGGCTTCTGCGCAGCGAGAGAAGCGCCGGGATGGCTCGGCGAGGCCGCGTCAGCCATGGCGATGAAGGGAGCCGGAGAAGCCAAAGAAAGCCGGGGACAGGCCAAGGAATAACGTCAGAAGACGCCGGCGGAGAGGCGGCGATCAGGAAAGGCCTGGCGGTCAGAGACGAAAGAGGAAATGAGGAGGAAAATGAAACAGAAAAGAGAAGAAATGGGGCTCCAACTTGGCAAAACGCACAAATTCTTATGTTGGCGTGCGGCAAGGCTGAGCAGAGGGGGGGGGGGGGGCAGCCGTCAATGAGACAGGCAGTAATCGGCGGGGTGGCCCTGTCGGAGGGGCGTGCAATGACGAGTAAGTCTGCTGTATTCATGCGCGGAGAGATGGAGCTGATTTCGATCGTTTTCTGGTGGCCGATTATGACACGGCGAATCGATTCGGGCAACAGGCTGGTTGGTGGCGGCGAATTCACGGTCGCAGTGCCATGAGGGGCAGAGGCGAGCGGGATGTGTTGGCTGCAGGTGGATCGCAGGGTCGAGTGCGATGAGAACGTGGATGCCGGCGGCGAGTCCACGCAAATGGAAGATGGGAAATGCTGTCGAGGAAAATCCCAACGGCAAAATGCCCAGATTTCCAGATGCCCAAAATGCACAGGGCGAAGAGGGCCACAGACCAAAAGGCACAATCGGCACAATCGGCAGGAACAGGAGGAGAGAGGAAAGAGGAAAACAGCCAGAGGGAAGGCGCGAGCGGCTGGGGCCTGGTGACGGAGTGCGCTGACCAGGTAGATATGCACGGGACGACTGGGTGGATGAGTCGTGCTCGTACTCCGTACCTGCGCTAGAAAGGCAGGAGCCCAGGGCCGGGCAGGAGGGGGTGGGGTTTCGATTTTCTCGGTCGGCCCGGAGTAAGAGGGGGGAGTAGTAAGATACTTTGGCGAGTACGGGCGCTGCACGGATATCGAGCGAGAATGGAGACAACAAAGAGTACACTCGGACACGGGAGTATTCTCTGTATCGTTCTTGTACAATAGAAGCAAATAGTCAACAGGCGAAAAGGAAAAGAAACGATACGGAAGAAACAGAAAAGACACAAAAGATACGGAGTAAGCACACAGGGTTGTAGTGTCCGGATGCAGTCGATGTGTTCGCAGCGCCTGCCGAAAACACAGTTGCGTCTGCGTCCATCGTGCCTGCGTGGACCCTGCACCCTGCAGCGCGCGAACTCGGGAGGTTGGTGGGTGGCGACGTCAGGGGGCAAGAAAGGGCAACCAGCAGCTGCTTATTGGGTCCCTGGGACGCTAGTCAGCTTGGCTCGATCGCAAGAGTACTTTGGAGTACGAGGCCGAGTACGCACGCACCAAGTATCGTGCGCCGTTCCGCTGTACTGTATTTTCCCATTCTGTCCAGGACCGCCGACCGCCAGCGCTACCGCAGGCTTACCCCGGCGCCGCCTTTGTTTCTTGTTTCCGTGACGCCTTCTGACGACAGCGTGGGTCTGGACAAAGAGTGTCAGGCACAGGCCTGAAGAGCGCAACAGATGTAGCTCACTCAGGCACCCCGTAGCGACTCAGCGCATCATCTTTGTTTTGTTTGTGTTTGTCGCATTGTTTGCGTTGTTGTAGTGGGTGGCATTTTTCACAGGCAAATGTTTCCACACGCAGCCGGGCGAGTCGGAATGCTGGATCTGCAGGGCTATAGCAGGATGTCTTTGGAGTACAAAGTGAAATACAGCCGAAGAGTATCTTATACCGAGTACGATACAGAGCACCCGCTGTAGAATGCGCAGTGCGCATCAAGGACCAAGTACAGACGCACGACTCTTGGACAACGCAAGGGGTGGCGGTTAGAAAGGAGCCATGAGGGGGGGATGGATCAGCACGCTGTCAGCAAACAAGATGTGCAACGTTGGGTGCGACTGGTGCACAAGCGACGGCCTATTAGCGAGGAAATCAACCATCGAGGCAAATGCAGGTGCAGATGCAGATGCGCGATAAGGCAGCGATGAAAGTTACCGGGGATAGAATGTCTGCGCATCCATGAGAACGCACATCCTGCGAAAAAAGACAGGAAAAATTACGGATGCGGCAAAGCAAGGAGGCTGCTTGTAGTGCTGCAGCGCAGCGGAGTCCTAGTGAGACACGTGTGCCTGTGGTGACTGAGAGAAAGAGGGGCAGCTGCCCCGCCACCAGGGAGAGACACCAACCCAACCTGGGCACGCTTTGTTCTCGTACCTGCCTGCCCTGCGCCTGCGCCATCGTGTCTGGCGCAGTTTGCGCCGCAGCGCCTTGCGTCATGCGACCGGCGTAGTTGGTGTTCTGCAGCGCCTTACGTGCCATCTCATAGGCCTGGGCCATTCTCCGATCTGGCGGTGTGCGCTGTGTGCGCCTACGGTGTGCGCCTCCAGGGACGACCCTTGCAGCCAGGAGGACGCTACGCGCGATACCTGTCCTACGACTGCGCAGTACTTTGCATGGTCCTTCGGATGCGGAAAGGCGTCTGACGACTGCGGCCCAGCAACGATGCCGATCAGGTACGCTGCATCTACAGGGCCTTGGGCATCGTACTGCCGAGCGGGATGCTCCAGGCACACTGCACTATGGCGGTAGCTGGAGGCTGCAGCTGCAAGTGCCGTCTGCGCGTAATCCAGCGCGTTGGCGTTCTGCAGGTCGCTGTTTGGGGGCTTTGGAGGCTGGGAGGGCCTACAGGGCTTTGGCGCATGTGTTCCTTTTTCTCGATTCTCTCCTCTGGCTCGATCCGTCTTTGTCCTCACCCGATTCCCTCGCCCGATTTCGCCCTGCCTTTCCTTCTTGTCGCCCTCCCGAATTCCGCCCGGCCTATGAAACCTCTTTCCTCCCCTCCCTCTCCGACCACCCCCTTCTCCTTGCCTTTCCCTTGCCACCGTCGCCGCCACCGCCACCGCCCCCTCGCCACTCGAGTTGCCAAACTGCAGGAAGGCATTGCGTCGCCAATGCCGTGGGACCAACAATGAAACCACCAAACACTCATTGTATCTCACAAACCCACAACACCAGGAGTTCGTGAAAACAATTACACCACACTACTCTGTAACTCTACATATCTCGATCACTTGATATAACACTTCGGAGTCTGCCGCGCTATCCGGAATACTAAAGTTTTTGCTCGCGAATCGTAAAGAATTTATCTTACTCCAATATTGGCAACTGAAAGGATGATCACTTAGTGTTGAGGCGTCGATTCAAAAGTACAGTGTGGCAGCCCTTGCTTGTTCACCGATGCGGGACTCTATCGATTTCGAAGCAGTACACACCCAGAGCGCTCCGTGTCATTATCACGTGATGCGGATCCTCCCGTCTTGTCTTATCTACGGACAGTCTTCCGGCCGTGTACGGTGATCTCAGACCCGACCGCACTCCCCACGCCATGCCTCCTCTCCGCCTGGGCGTCATTGTGCCGTCTTCCAACACGACGCTCGAGCCGCTGACCCAGAAAATGGTCGCGGACCTCGCCACCGCGACCGGCCGGGTGATCAGCGTCCACTTTGCTCGCTTCCGCGTCACCACCATTGCCTTGACCGCCGACACGGCTGCCCAGTTCGCCCCGGACCACATACTGGCGGCGGCACGGCTGCTGGTGGACGCGCACGTCGACGTCATTGGCTGGAGCGGCACGGCGGCGTCGTGGCTCGGATTTGCCACGGACACGGCGCTATGCGCGGCCATTGCCCGGGAGACAGGCGTACCGGCGACGACGTCAGTGTTGGCGATGAATGCCAGGGTGGCAGCGGGTGGTGCGGTCGGCCTGGTCAGCCCGTACACGACCGACATGGACACAGCGATCCGGGCCAGCTATGCGGGCATCGGCATCGACGTGCCCGACGGCCGGGCGTGCTGTGCTGGACTGCTGACCAATCAGGAGTTTGGCGCGATCGACGAGGTGCAACTGGACCGCATGGTGGGCGCAGTGGCCGGAGGGGGTGCGGAGGCGGTGCTTATTATGTGCACAAATGTGCGGGCGGCACAGCGCGCGCGTCACTGGGAGACGACACTCGGGGTGAGGGTGCTGGACTCGGTGGCGGCGGTGATCGCGGGCATGCTGGATGCAGTAGATTTGAAGGGGGGAGAGAAGATGGTGGAGCGATGGGGGAGTATATTTGAGTAGACATGTCGGGAATCATCAACAATCAAACAGTTTACGACCAATATTCACATAAATCAAACAGCACTTCTATTATCGGCAGCATCTCAACGCAACTCTTCTCCAGAAAGATGCACATCGCTTGGACGCCCCCGTCGGGACCACATGGAGGGCATCTTCTCGCCGCGCAAAACGTGACCGGGATGCACGGCAGTGTACAGCAGCAGGGCCAGCAGCATGGGCAGGGTGTCTAGACAGTACTGGAACGCCTCGTGTGACGGGACCGTGCTCGTGAGGCCGCTCGAGTACTCGACAATGCGGAAGAGTATGCGGATCTGGCGGTTAGCAAACGGACCATTGCGGGCTGCAAATATCGTTTACACGCACCACAATCAGCACCAGGACGGCAAACTGCACCGCCATCAGCCGCAGCACCGGCACGTTCCGCTCGGGCGCCGCCCACAGCATCGTCCACAGCTTGAGGCCAAAGGCGGCGCAGATGAGCAGAAAGAGCAGCTGGACGCCGACGCCAGCCATGTAAAGGTGCAGCCCGCGCAAAATAACGTCCGCGGCCGCGTTGTTGGACGTGGCCTGCGCGGCGCCGCAGACCTGCACGACAAAAGCGACAATGTCCAGGACGACAAAGCAGGCGCCGAAGCGTGTGGCGCGCAGGCCCCAGACGCGCTGCTGGGACGTGTGCTGCCAGACCAGGCGGCCAAAGACCATGTAGGCAAACGCATTGGTCCAGAGCGGCGCGACGAGGATGAGCACAAACCAGGCGGCATAGAGGCCAAAGCTGGCGGGCGCGCGGATACTGGCAGTGCGGAAGATGTACGTGAGCAGCTGCCAGACGGCGGACATGATGAGGACCCAGCAATAAGGGGCGCGGAGGTGGACGGCCTGGGCGAGGTGGGCGGCGGTGACGAGGGCGAAGATGGCGATGAAGAGAGCCGACGCGCCGATGCTCGGGCAGAACGACCACATGGTGTCTGCGGTAGTGAGGGCAGCGCAAGTCATGATGAAGAGAGGCGGTGAAGAGGGAAGGAAAGTCAGGAGATGAGAAGAGAGAAAGAGGACGAGAAAGAGGACAAGAAGAGATGCCAGAGACGAGAGCAGACGATAAACGACACGCCAGGACAGGACGAGTCACCATAGAGAAGCTTCGTCTGTGCATGCCGTGATCTTCTCCGCATTAAAACGCCTCCTGGTAAATGAGCGGCCACGCGGCGCTCAGCGGATCTGTCCCCGAAAGTCCATTGGCCGGAAGAAGCCCCGCGTGGGTCTACCGGGGGCACGGTCGGTTCGTTTGCTCTGGGGCCAACGGCAGATTCCGTTAGATTGACAGATCGGATAGTTGTCTTTCGCCCAGCTTATCCCTCATGCAGCGTAGTCCCTCTTTCGGCGCTCTTGAACCGCCCGCACCCCCCGTCAACGCCAGCTCACGCAGCCAGCTCCAGTACAGCGCCGACTGGGGCGCCGCTGGTTGCAGCGCACACAACCGGACCGTTCCCGCCAGCGACGCGTCCTCGGCAAACAGTCCGCCAATGCCCAGGGCATCGACCACGGCCACGCGACAGGCGCCGCAGACAGCCCCCCCACCGGCGGCCGGCGACTGCAGCGTGAACCACCGTCCCTGTACACCCTTGGGCACACACACTGGCTGCCGCGCCGCTACCGCCCGCCAAAAGAGGCCGGTGTCGCCGCGCCGTTCGGCCGCACGCATCGCCGTCGCTAGCCCCATGACGGCCATACAGCAGGCTGGTACGTCACCTGCCAGCCGCGCCGCATCTGCCGCCGTCCACTGGCCCTCGTCGCCGGACTTGAGCACGTGGTCACAGTAACAGGCCGCGCAGAGGGCGAGGCCGGTAATGCGGGCGTCCGCCGGGACAAACCACTGCCTGTTCGGGACGGGGGACAGGCGCGGACACGTCATTTGTAGACGCGCGCGCGCCTCGGCCACGAAGCCGGTCCAGTCGGCAGCCGAAGTCCGTGCGGCGAGCTCTTTGCGCACAAACGGGAGCGAGAGGCTGCAGGACGTGTCTGGGCCGGACGGCGAGGGCCTGAACCGCCCGGCCAGCGGACCGCCGGCGACGGTGTCTTCGTAGCAGGCCTCGCAGACGAGCAGCCCCGGCACGGTGTCGTCGCGCGGCTGGAACCACTGTCGCGTCGCGTGGGTGCCGCAGTCGGGCAGATGGGCGCGTCGCTGCAGGAACTGGAGCGTCGGCTGGAGGTCGCCTGTCGCGAGCGCTGCTGGCCACAGACGCTCGGTCAAGTGCGGCTTCTGGAAGCGGCAGAGACGCGCGAAGCCGTCGGTGCACGCTGTCCCGAAAAAGGCGTCCCGGAAGACGGTCGGCTGGATGTGGTCGACATAGCAGCGCGAGCAGACGGCGGCGTCGGGGGCGGCGTTATGGGTGAACCACGTTGCCGCAAAGGCCATGGGCGTGTCGATGCAGGCGGAGAGGTGTGTCGGTGCCGCCGACGTCGTCTGGGCGGGCAGCTCGGCTGGGCCAGAGAGAAAGGGGAGAGGGGGGGTCTGGGCCGGTCCGACAGGACGCCGCGGAAAGGGCGGCCGCTGCTGCTGACGTGGTGGGTTGGGCCGCCGATTGGGGCTCGGCGGCGGCGGCGGAAAGCTCAGCGACGAGTGCGCCGTCAGACGGGACGGTCCGCTGGCCGGGCGTGGTGGGAGAGGGGGGACAGGACGGCCTCCTGGCGCAGCCATTTCGACTGTCCACGAGAGAAAACAAAAAGAAACGCACCCTGCTCGCAACTTCACCCCTCAACCCCGCAGCCAAGTCGATGAACGCCTGCCAGGCTGCATCGTGAGATGAACTGCTGACTAAGAGCTTGGCAGATAAGCTTAGGGAGAAGACCACTTCACGGTGTTCATACAGTGCATATATATTATGTACTGTAACAGGGTCTTCCCGTCATGTCCCTCTGGCTGCTGAGTGGATGGGGAAATTCTGTAACATATTCGCAAGTCGCTGCTATCGTTCCTACGGGTCCTCTGATATCGAACGCCTCCTCCTCTCGCTGGCCAAAGTGGACCGCTTCTTATTATGAGACACCTTCTTCACCCGTTTACCCGTGCTTATCGCCCTGCGCAGACAGTTCGCCGGCGGCCGCGGAAATAGGAAGCGAAAATCGCATGTCAAATAGGACTGTGTCTTCCTCTGCGCCCAATTTCTCGGTCTCAAACCACCAAACCCACCTCTTGCGGCATCCGAGCCGCTGCTGTCTGCCGTGTTTCCACCGCACCGCCCACTACGTCACGCCCGCTACGGCGCAGGGCCCAACCACAGCTGCTGCAGTTGCTACCAGACGAGACAGGTGAGTCTGGAAGAGGCTAGCCAGAGACAAGGAACCCGCATCGGTTCCCACAGAGGCCGTTTCTGCCCACAACATATCCGACAGCACAGCCGCCCGACACGACCCGGCCCTGCATATCCCATCTATTGGCATTCGACAGTACGCTACGCTACTCTGCCGACCAAAAAGAGCAAAGAAGATCAAAAACACCCCCAACGCTATGCTCGGCATAACAGCCGACGGGCAGTGGCATGACAACCACCGCCGCTTCAGTGCTCCGCGGACAACCACGGCATGTCCGTCAGCCCCAATATCATGTCCAGACTCGTGTGGCCCGTGTGCTCCGGATAGGCCGTCTCTCCATGGCCGGGGAGACCTGCCCCGTGGCCCTAGTGGCCCTGTGCCTCTCGGCCACTCTCAGACTCTATTCGCCGTGCACACTCCTGGTCGACCCGTGATAAGCTCGCCCGCAGACACGCGGCCGCGTTCGGCGCCGACTCAATGCAATCACCCAGGCCGTCAATGAAGCCGACGAGAAAAAGTCTTGACAGTCAGTAGGGAGTAGGATGCAGTATGTGTGCGATCTTCGCGCGGTCTTTAGGCCACTCACATGATCTGCTTCAGTTGCACATGCTCGAAGTTAGACAGCGTCTGCAGCCGGCCCGAGATGCTCGTCAGCATGAAGCCGACGCCGAGAAGCTCCTGCACGAGTGGTGCGCCAAAGGCGCGCTTGTAGTCCTTGGGCACGGTACCGAGGCTGTCGACGAGGTCAATGACGGTTTGACACACGTCGTTGAAAGCCGTGTCGTCGGATGCCATGACGACCATTTTGACGAGCTACTGGTCAACGATGACCCCGACACAATGTACGGCGTGGCCACTTACATGGATCGTCGACAGAATGTTGGCCACCTGGAAGCCGCACCGGTTGCTGCCGCTGTCGGCCGACTTCATGGCGGCCTGGCCAAAGCCGGGGGGAATCGTCTTGGCCTGCATCTCGTGGAGCTGCTGCAGGATTGTGGCCGGCTTCGGGCGACTCTCGGCCCAGAGGACAGTGGTACGGGCGGTGCGCTTGCTGCGGAAGTCGACAATGGCGTGCTCGAGGACACGGTACAGCTGCGTGGTAAAGTTCCAGCCAGCCATCCAGTTCTCAAACTTGCCGTTGCGCTCGGGGAAGATCATGGGGTGGTGCACGCCCGTGGGGTAGTGCACAAACGTTTGCGACTCGGGGATGCGCACCGGATGGCCGAGCACAGACGCATTGTGCACCTCGAGCCGGTAGACGGTCCAAAAGATGCGGCGTCGCGACTCCTTTTCGCACGCTGACAGCCCGGCCGGCCACCGCTCCTCGTTGTAGAGCCCGACCTGGGCTGCGAGGCCCTGGTAGAGGCCGAGGTAGCGGTGCAGCAGCTCCATGTCGCCCAGCTGCGTGCCGACAAAGGCCAGTAGCCCGTATGCGCGCAGCAGGCTGACCTTGTCGCCGACGGAAAAGACGCCGGGCGTGTGCCGAACCGACGCGCGCAGCAACGATGCCGTCAGCGCACGGTTGGGCGTAAAGCCAAGCTCGGCCGAGAAGAGTGCACCGCGCTCGGCCTGCAGCGCGGCCAGAGCGCACATGCACAGCACACTGCTGTAAAAGGCGGCGTTGGGGGCCGGCTGTTTGGTGCGCCACCAAAGCACGAGCTCGGTCTCGCAGAAGAAGGGGTATCTGGGGCGTCAGCAGACGGCCCACGACGGACTCATGGAGCCAGGTCAGGCGCCACCCACAGTGGATAAATCGAGTCGAGGTAAATGTTCATCAGCGTCGTCACAAGCTCCGGTGCTGGGAAGAGCTCGTCTGGGCTAGGCTGCGGCGACATGTCCGACTCGTAGTCACGCGACTCGCCCCTCGCCATGGCCAGGCTGCCCGACGTCTGCGACTCCGCCGTGTGTGCTGCTGCGCCGGCCTGCGCCTCAGACTGGCAAGCCGGGCACTCGCTCGGGCCGTCGCTAGTCTTCGGCCGCGGCTTCGTCCCGCGCTTCTTGGGCTTGCGGTTGCGCGTGCACAGCTGGCCGTACTTGACGCACGTCAGGCATGAAGGGACGGTGTCCGTTGGCCTGGGGCCGGCAGCGTCTTGTCCGTCACGCGCGCCCGGCTGTAGCTGCGGCTGCACGCATTTCAGGCCGCGTCGGTGACAGAAATCGCAGGCCTGCGTGACGCGCTGGAGCTTCTGGCGCGAGGGCGCCGCCGCCGCTACCGCCGCCTCGTCTGCCTCCATCGCTTGCTTGTGGCGGACAAGACGCCGTTCTGTCTTGCGGCGGAGACGTGGTCGAAGTAGGGGCAGCACAGCTGAAAGTGCGGGAATAACATTATACGCTGTCGTTTCAGCACCACGGGCTTATCGGGTGCCGCGGCCTTTTGGTGGCGGTTGGCGGTCTCTGGCGATTGGCTGGCGGCTTGCTATGCTCTGGGATTGTCTGGGTTCTCTTTGACGTCGTTTGGCGACGTTCGCTACTTGTGACTTGGCCAAGCCCAAAAGAGACAGTGGAGATGTCAGCCGCGGCGCAGAACGAGGACGAAGGAGTAGGTTGCGATCAGGAATACGAGTTTACCAGTCATGCAGCGACGGAGTATAAGAGCACAAGACCAGCTGTGGAAAAAGAATAAGGCGTCGCCATCTCCTCCGCCGCACCTGACCCTGACGCGGCTGTGGCCGATCCGGGGGCGGCCGAGATGACAGCCTTGGCCGCAGCGGGTTTTTTTTTCGGGGTGGATTTCGCGTTCCCCGCGATGCGGGGTTGGTAGCCACAGGACCCGCGCCACATCACGTGCTTCCACGATAGCGTCACACCACCGGCTGTACATGTAGTCTGATTAGTCAGATTAGATTTATAATGTGACGCAATCTGGATTACCAATCGGGCTAGGCTGTATAAGAGGAACCGGAGCTTGGGGCTGCTCGGAGAAAGACCATTGACAGCACGACACTTACAGGATGAAGGCATATAAACTATTGGCGACTGACAAGGCGGCTGTTGTTGAGGCACCGCTGCCGACACTGCGTCCCGACTACATCCTCGTCAAGGTCGTCGCTGTGGCGCTCAACCCGACGGACTGGAAGCATGTCAGAAAAACCGTTTTTGCGGCCGACACGCCACCGCTGACCATCGGCTGCGACTTTGCCGGTGTCGTGAAGGCTGTCGGTCCGGACGTCACCAAGCCGTGGAGGGCCGGCGACCGCGTATGCGGCTTTGCCCACGGCGTCGACACCATGCAGCCCGAGAGTGGCGCCTTTGCCGAGTACCTCGTGGCCAAGGGCGACCTGGCCGTGCGCATGCCCGACCACCTCTCCTTTGAGGACGCCGCCACGCTCGGCATCCAGATCTTCACGGCCGCTCAGGGCCTCTATCAGGTGCTGGGGCTGCCGCTGCCGGACGCACCGCTACCGGACGACAAGAAATTTCCCGTGCTCATCTATGGCGGCAGCACAGCCATGGGCACGCTGGGGCTGCAGTTGGCCAAATTGTAGGCAATCCATTGGGGAGCTCGTCTTCGCGCTAGCTGCTTGCTGACCACACAGGGCCAATCTCGAAGTCTTGACTACTTGCTCGCCGCACAGCAACTCCCTCGTCACAGCCTACGGCGCCGACAAAATATTTGACTACCGCGCTCCGGACGTCGGCGCCGCCATCCGTGCCTACACGCACGACCGCCTACAGTATGTGTGGGACACAATTGGCGAGGCACAGTCGCCCGCCATCTCCGCTGCCGCCCTGGCCTCGACTGCGCCCGCCGGTGGACTGCACTATGTGGCGCTGCTCGGCGGCAGCTTCCCACGTGACGATGTCACGGCCACACGAACGCTCGCGTATGGTATTTTCAACGAGGAGTTCCGTTTGTTGGGCACCATTCCGTGGAAGATCTCGGCCGACGATTTCGCGTTTGCCAAAGGTTGGGTGCCGATTGTCGAGCGGCTGTTGGCGGAGCACAAGATCCGTGCGCATCCGGTCGAGGTGAGAGAGGGCGGACTGGAGGGGATCGCACAGGGCCTCCTGGACCTGGAGGAGGGCCGGGTCAGCGGCAAGAAGCTGGTATATCAGGTGGGTAGCGTGTAGGGAAGTGAAGGAGGAAGAAAACATTTTAAGATTTTTTTCTTGCACTGCCACATCCATCAGCCACATCTCTTATCCCCCGACACGTTATCGCCCGACCCGTCCCAAAGCGGGCAGCCCGACTTCACCAGCACATGGCCCGTCGGCCGTCGAGATGCGGCGCGGCGGATGTATCCTATCCCATATATATGCCAACCCCGCATCATGGCTCGTCCGGCAGTCCCTCCTGCTCCCGACCATCCGCATTCCCTCTCTCTCTTCCACGATGCCTGTCCTCCAAGCCCGCAAGGCCGCCGGCGTGCGCATCCGCGCCGGGCAGTTTTTCAAGCTTATCAACACTCACGGCAAACAGGTTGTCGACTTCTGGGCCTTTAACCCGACTGACAGCAACGATCATCTGTCCATGGTGCACTCGCGCACGATCCTGCTGACGATCGCGCTGCACCAGGGCGACAGCCTCTACAGCACGCGCCGCAAGCCGATCCTGACGCTGGTCGAGGACACGACGCGCGGCGTGCACGACATGATCTGGTCGGCCTGCGACACGGAGCGCTACCACATGCAGGGCTTCGAGGGCTACCACGACAACTGCACGGACAACATGCACGGCATCCTTAAGAAGGACTTTCCCGAGGTCAAGATCGCCGATGACTGGCTGCCCGATCCCATTAACCTCTTTATGAACGTGGCCGTCGACCACCACGGCGGCCTTGACATCCGCCCGCCTACAAGCGCCAAGGGCCAGTACATTGTCTTCCGCGCCGAGACCGACCTCGTCCTGGTCATGAGTGCTTGCCCGCAGGACCTGGAGCCCGTGAACGGCGGCGGCGGGCCGACGGACTGCGAGTTTGGCGTGTTTGAAGATGCGGCCTGCTCGGTGGCGGCGGCTAGTGCGTTGCCTGCGTCATCGTCTGCCCTGGCGGTGGCCTCGATCCCGCGCCCGATCACGAAGCAGATGCGGGTTAAGGTCGCACTCTCCTTTGACTTTGACGCCGTCTCGCACTGGCTCGGCACCGGCTGTCACCCCGACAACAACATGGCTGACTACAGCTCGGGCATCTTTGCCGGCACCGTGGGCGCGTTGCGGCTGCTGCACGTGCTCAAGAGCAACGGCATTGCCGACCGTGTGACTTGGTTCGTGCCTGGCCACACGATGGAGACCTTTCCCAAATCGGTGCGCCAGGTGGTCGAGTCAGGCGCCGAGGTCGGCCTGCACGGCTACTCGCACGAGGGCATTTACCAGATGACGCCGGCACAGGAGGCCGACGTGCTGGTCAAATGCATCGACGTCGCCACGAAGCTGTGCGGCAAGAAGCCGCGTGGCTACCGCGCGCCCATGTACACGATCCGCGAGACGACGGTCGAGCTGCTGCGGCAGCACGGCTTTTTGTACGACACGTCGCTGATGCACCACGACTCGCAGCCGTACTGGACGCCGGCCGACCCGCCGATCCAGAAAATTGACTTTACACAGCCGGCCGCGTCGTGGCTTAAGCCGACGCCCATTGCCGACCCGGCCGACCCGGCGTCGAGCCCGCTCGTGGCCGGCCGCCACCCGCTCGTCGAGATCCCTTGCGGCTGGTACAATGAGGACATGATGCCGCTGCAGTACTTGCCTCATTTGGCCAACAGCATGGGCTACGTCTCCGTCAGCGTGGTCGAGCAGATGTGGCAGGACAAGTTCACGTGGCTGTGGCACAATGCGCGTGCCGTCGGCGAGTCTGACGACTCGGCTGACTTTGTCTTCCCCATCCTTATGCACCCCGACACGAGCGGTATGGCGCACATTATCGGCATGGCTGACCGCATGATCAAGTGGCTCAAGGGCTGGGGCGCGAGCGTCGAGTTCTGCAAGCACGAGGAGATTGCCACAGCCTGGCTGGCCTCGCAGAAGGCCAAGTCCGGCAAGGCTTGAATGAGCATGTAGCCGTATGTAGACTGTAGAATAGATGAAGAGACGAGTGATGAAGCGCAAAGGGAGGTTGTGAGGCAAAGATTTGACGATGGGTAAATTCGAAAGATTTCATTGGCTTAAAATTCAGTCACGTGGTATGAACCCGGTGCGTTTTCCACGTCTCTTCTCCCGCCTGGTCGAGCTCCGCTGACCTTCTCGTCCTGCGAGCATGTTCTTCCCTTTTGCTGCGAATCGTCCGGTTCGCCCGTCGCAGACATGGTTCTGTGCTGGCAAGACGTCGGACTTTGCCGACATTCAGCCCGCCGACAAGGACAGCGACGTCGCCAAGACGATTGTCGACTCGTTTGCCTGCGGCAATGCGGACAGCATTCCCGGCTGTCGTGTCTTCCACGTCTCGGAGACCTACGGACCATCCGGACCGACCGTTGTGCAGCGAACGGCGGACACGGCACTCACAGACGTCGGCATGCTCGCGGGCGAGGTGCTCGTCTTTCGCTACAAGGGACAGTTCCACGCTGTGGACCATGTACGTTGCGACTGCGACACAGCTGCTCTCGACGTCTGCTGACCACCAGAAATGCCCGCACTCGTCATTCCCCCTCTCGGACGCCACGCTTTTTGACATTGAAGACTTTGGCATCGTCCTGAGTGCTGGCTTGACCTGTCCCAAACACGGCTGGTCCTTTGACATTTTCACCGGTCTCGGCGACCGAGGCAGCTACCGCCTCAAGATCTGGGAGGTGGAGCTGCGGAAACTACAGGAGCCCATGGGCGAAGACGACGTCCGAGATGTCTGGGTGCGCCGGAAGCCGCGAATCGGATAGGGCCGGACGATGAACTCGACGGCAAACCACACGTCTTGGCCGAGGATGATGAGTTTGGCGACGACTTCGCTCTTGTTGCAATCCACAGTGTCCGTCTCACACACGGCAGCCAGTCCAGGATGCCCAGCTGTCGTACCAGCAGTAACTGGTTAGCGTCCAGCATCCCGTGGCTCGTCTGCAACGCGCGGATGTTGGTCAGTCAGCTGACTGGCATGGTGGAGAACCGGACACGTTCCCACTCTGTGAAGAGATACAAGGCCCGGCGGCTGATCGCCCGTCTAACCGCTTCGGCATTCTGGTCCAGCGTGTACAGCACATCGCCCATGGCGGATGAGGAGGACAGTTCGAGTTTGCCGCGCTGCATAAACTTGAGCATAACACAGTCGATGACAAAAGTCGTCCCAGGAGTGAACATAAGCGTCAGAAAAAAATCCCGGATCGAAGGAACATGTGGATGCTGCCTCGTTTGTTTCGACTTATTCGGCCCTCGGTCCTCCTGCCTCTTCTGGCTCCTCTGTCGCGTCTGTTGCCTCTGGCGCAAAAACGACGGTGAAGCCACCCATGTTGGCAAAGCTGGTGTGCATGCGGGTCCACGGCACGTCCCGTTCGCTATTCGTCTCGGCTTTGTGCTGCTCAAACTCGCGGTGGGTGGCCAACATGGCGCACAAGTCGTCGTACGCCTTGTCGACCGTCCACTCCGGTGCCATCAGATTGAAGAGCATCCAGGCCGCTTTTCGGAGCACATTGTGGGCGCTGTAAAGGCACTGCTGCCGCCTGGTGCGACAGGTCCGCTGCAGAGGCACGTTGAGGTGGAGGACGGACCAAGTGCAGAGAACGAGGATGCTGAGGCACCTCCAGACAATTTTGAGAGTACCGCGGGCGTTGGGTGAGCTAGCAAAGACCCCGGACTGGGTTGGGAGTTCGCACTTGATGGTGAATGTCATGGCGGTATCGCGCATGGGAGAAAGGGAGAAGAGAAATCTACAGAACCGTAAGGCGGGCCGCCAGCACTAAGCCTGTGAGGACGGCCGCAGCTGCAGCAATTGAAATTCATTAGTCGGAGTACGGAGCAAAGAGCTCAATTATATGTCGAATCAATGTACGATGCCGAATACATAGGATATGTCACGAATGTAAAAAAATAAATGGCAAAACTATGAGGACGAAGCGATTTGAACGCTTAACCTTCGGGACTGGAATCCGACGCGCTACCGTTGCGCCACGCCCCCTTTCGATGGGGCAACATTCGCCAAGTTTAGATAAAGAGGGCTGTCGCATCTGCCAATAATGCAAGATAATTCTAGCAGCCGCAGTCCGAATTGAACGGATCAAGTAAATTCTTCTTTTTAGATAAAGAGACTAAACTGGAATGAAATAATCTCCCCAGTTTCTGCAACTCTGCTTACTCAAATTCAATCGTGCTTACTCGTTAGCACGCGCGCGCCAGAACGGCCCTCGGGCGGCGCACTGGGCGACTCGCCAAATCGGCCGTCACGCGCGGCACGTCCACGACTTTGTTGACAATTCGGTGCAGGATCAGCTTGATCAGAGAAAAGAAAACTCATACGGCTCTGCTGTCATAAAATTCGACGTGACGACGTACAGGACGACAGTGTAGTCAGCATAGTCAGCTTCGACAGCAGAGAAGACCTACAGCAGACACAGTCGTCGGCAGCTGCCTGTGGGTAGTGATCAAACAGGGCGTCCACTATCTCTGTTGGTGCTCAGTTTGAGGTCAACATGAACTCCCGATCCTTTTCCACGTTCCTCTTCACCTCATTGTAAATGCCTGCTTCCTTGATCATGGAGACGTAAATGTGATCGGCCTTGCCAATGATGGCCACCCGCTCAATCGTGGTCTTTCCATGATGCGAATGGCAATGCCCGAGCGGGGTAAGGGGTGGCCATGGGCTTTTCGGGGGATGCCCAACTGGCCGACGTTGTGGTGACTGTGCTGTATCAGGAATCCGCATCCAGCTTCAACAACAGCGTATGCCCTTGACCTTCGCTGATGTAGGCTCAGCGAATTAATCACATCTGGGTACAGCATCCCCTGGACAAAAAACTTGAGTTTACCGATTTTTGGTGTGTGGCTAACAGCCTGGTTGATGTGAATGACCTCCTGCTCAAAGAGGTCGACAGGGGTTGCGCCGATGATTTTGCGCTTCGCCGTTCGGAATGCCCTTGAGATGCTCCAGGAAGAGTTTACGGCCATCGGCTATGGCCAGGTTGATGCCAAGGTACTGCTGCAGCGTCTGCTGTACCTTTGAGGCGCATAACACCGTTGTCGACGAGGACGGCGTGCAAGCGGGAGTCCAACGTTCAGCAAAAAAGAAAGAAACGTAAGAGTCACAACATGGGGCTTCCAGGTCAGGTCCTTGGCCTGGGTCGTGCAGGACAGTAGTGGGCGAACTGGGCTAGAATCAACTCGGAGGCGCGTTGCAAGGATGGAATGTGATTTGCCTGCCAACGTGGTCCCTAAGCGAAGAAAAGGGGAAAGTAAGGAGGGATTGTTGCCGTGAGGAGGAACCTTGGAAAAGGTTATCGGCGCGAAGAGCCGGATATACGCTGTTCCGGTTCCCTGATATGTGCCTCTGGATTTCTGCATCTCGCTAATATACGTCTCGAAAATACTCCCACGGGATATACGCGTCGTCTCTCTTCTCATTCTCCGAACTACTTCTTCAATCTTGTCTCCAGCATGACTGTCTTACCATAGGAAGAGGGATAAATCTTGACGAGCTCCAGGCCCGCGTAGTCGAAAATCTCCTTGAATACCGTCAGCTTCTTTTCCTGGCCGGTCATGCACATGAGGGCCAGGTCGAGCCAGTAGAGGTCCTTGTTGGCGTTGACCTCGACCAGGTCAGGGATCAGCATGTCGCAGATGATGAGGCGCGAGTCGGCACCCATGGCCAAAGCCGTGTTCTTGACAAACTCCTTGCAGACTGGCGGATAAAAGTCGTGGAGGAAGCGGCGCATAAAGTAAATATGGGCGTCTGTCTTGTCAGTACAGCGAAGAAGTTGGGAGAGATACAGGAGAAAGGATGGGGAAAGGAAAATGCTTACTCTTGACCGGCTGTGGCGTGAACGCGTCATAGGTCACAAACTCGATGCCCGGCAGCTCCTCCGGCTTTAGGTTGTCAATGACACCGGGCAGGTCCTCGAGAACAAAACGGCCGTGGAAATCAGGGCCCATGTCCTTTTGGATGGAGAGACAGGACTGGCCGCGGCCGCCGCCAATATCGACGAGAAACGGCCGTTCGGGTGCCTGAGCGACGGCGTCCTTTAGGTCGGCAAAGGGGAACATGCCGACGAGCGGCATCAGCTGGTCGACCATGAACATGTTGGCGTTCCAAACGGCGCGGCGCTCCGGGTCGGGGTCAATCTCAAGCAACTCGTAGTAGGACTTGCCCAGGTCCTCCTTGCCGACGGAGTAGACTGCCGGGCTCTTCTTGAGGTCGAAAATGTCGTCGGGCTCGTGGCTCTTGAGGTACTCGGGCAGATGGATCCAAGCGCGCGTGAACTCGAGCGTGATCATGAAGAAGGAGCCCATGGCCAGCGGGTCGAGGGCGCGGGAGAAGTCGTTGTGGGCGTAGGTGTCGGGGGCGGTCTCGACAAAGACGCCATTGTTGACAGCGATGCGGTAAATGCGGTGGATGACGGTGGTGGCAACGTTGGTCAGGCGGGCGAGCTCCTCGGCTGTGATGGCCGAGCCGTCGGCGGGCATGGCGTGGTAGGCGTGGATGCCGAGAATGGTGTGGAAGGCGCCACCAAAGCCAAAGTCATCAAAGAGGCGGGACACGAGGTCCATGGGCTGCTGGAGGGCGGTGCGCACACGGTCGGTCTGCTGCATGACGGCGAGGTGGGCGGCAGGGCTGTCCTCGTAGGTCTCGAGGGCGGCCACAAGCTTGCGCGCCTCCTCGAGAGCTTTTGTGACGGGCATGGTTGGAGAAGGCAGAGGAGGCAGAGGCAGAAGAGATAGAGATGGAAGAGGTAGAAGTCAAGGAGGTCAAGGAGGCCAAGGATTCAAGGATTCAAGGAGGGAACGAGAGGAAATCAGAACGGAGGAAAGAGACAAGAAGAGCATGGCGGCTGTGGGGACAGACAAGAGGACCATCAATGATACTTCGAAGACTCGCGCACCTATCAGCGGGGTGGACGGCGGGGCAAAGACTACTTGTCGCATCTTGGCATGTTTGCAGTGCGACGTCGACGCAAAAACCACGCAGTTCCACGTCGCTAGCAGGCATAGAAGTGAGCTATTGAAGGTAGAGTGGGCTGCGAGCGCCAAGTGGTGACTTTGCAGACGAACACCGTTGGACGAACACAAACAGCGGGCCGTCGCCGACGCTAGCTCGGAACTGGCAGCCAACAGCAAGGCACGACAAGGACCTCGGCCTGCACGTCGGCCAGTCCAGCCCAAAGCGGCCACAGCGCAAGATACAGCGCTCTCGGTAGGTAGCGGCGGCTGTCGATCCGGCGGGTAGTGCTGCTGCTACAGCGCTCTGGCTACTTGGCTTTCACACGGCCGTCACGCCAGTGGCGCCCCTCGTCGCTTCTGAAATAGTCCCACTGCCCTTATTGCCGCCTACGTCGCTTTGCGCTTTTCTCCCCTCTTCGCTACAACAACAGCATCCGCCGTTGGATCGCCCACGACGCAACCCACCATGTCGTCTCCGAAATCAGCAAAATCCCCAAAGTCCGGCGCAACGTCCCCCTCGCCGGCATCACCAGCCGCGGCCGACCCTGCTGCTTCCCCAGGCTCATTGCCGACTGACCGCCATGCCGACGAGGAGGCAGTGCTCGAACCCGATGAAGTGCGTCTTCTGGCAAATCACCTGCATCCCTTTCGTTTCGCTTCCGCTGCCCCATCCTATTGGGTCCTTTCTCATGGTCCCCGTGTCTTGGCCCCTCTGTTTTGGCCTTCGTCTTGTCTTGGCTCCCAGGGCACGCGGCGAAACATCGTGACGTTGCTGACATCCATCTGCAGGACCAGCAACCAGTCGACGACGACGAGGTCAGTCCACACGTGACGCCTGCCCGCCGCAGCGACCGTCGCACACACCGGTTTTTCCATTTGTCGACGCCATACGCTTACTCCATGCTGTGTTTCGGGCCGCGACACGCTAAAAACAGCGCTGACAATCCTCTAGGCCTACGACGGCGCCAGCGACCGATCTTCGCTCACATCGCTGACCTCGTCCGTCCTGCGCGGCAAGATCGAGGGCGGCCGCACGTACGCCGTCTACGGCAAGGAGGAGTATGGCCTGCCGATGGATGAGGACGAGCTGGACCGCATTGACATGTGCCACCTGAAATACTGCGCGCTGATTGGCCGCCACAAGTATCTGGCGCCGATCGACCAGCCACAGCGCATTCTGGACTTGGGCTGTGGGACCGGTGCGTGACGCCCTGCTCGTGTATTTTGTCTTTGTCTAACCGACAGGCATTTGGTGCATCGAGATGGCCGAGCAGAATCCGTCTGCAGAGGTCATCGGTACCGACGTGGCGCCGACACAGCCAGAATGGTAAGATGCGTCCCGCGTTCACCACGGCTGCCGCTGCAACAGACCACTGACCGCTGAGCTCTACAGGGTTCCCCCCAACTGCCGATTCGAGCTGGACGATGTCGAGCGCGAGTGGATGTGGAAGGAGAACAGTTTCGACTTTATCTACTCGCGCGACCTCCTCCTGGCCATCCGTGACTGGCCCGGCCTCGTCAACCAGGCCTACAATCACCTCGTCCCCGGCGGCTGGGTCGAATTTCAGGCCATTGTTGGCGTTCTCGGCTGCGACGACGACTCCATTCCCGAAGGCAGCTACCTCCGCCGCTTCTCCGATATGATGGAGGCCGGCTCTTCCAAGTTTGGTGCCAGCCTGACCGACCCCCTGCGCTGGAAGGGCTGGTTCGAGAAGCGTGGCTTCGTCAATATCACCCAGAAAGTGTTCAAGTTGCCCTTCAACCCCTGGCCGCGCGATCCTCGCATGAAGCTGCTCGGCGCCTGGGAAATGGAGAATCTGCTCAACGGCCTCGAGGCCATGGTGAACCGCATGTTCCAGAAAGGCCTCGGCTGGTCCGACGAGGAGGTCACCGTCTTCTTGGCCTTCCTCCGGAAGGAGATCAAGAACCCTCAGATGCACGGCTACTGGCCATAGTAAGTATTGCGAGAAGATGGCACAGTGGATCTGAGAAGGAAAATGTGCAGTGCTGACGACCCAGTTATGTTGTTTATGCCCAGAAGCCAGGTAATTGATGCCTGGCCTTTTTTTGCTTTTCCATCTTGAGCGAATACAATGCAAGCGGGTGTTTTTGTTATGCATGTTGTCAGGAGTAAAACCCAGAAGGAGGGAAGAAGAGCCGGTGTCTAAAGAACGCGGCGCAGCGATCCTCAGGCTTTCCAAGAAGCCCTTGCTCATCTTCCTCATGAGTTTTCTGGCCTTGTTTCGCCTTGGTGGTCTTAAATTCTCGTGCAGAAGAACCACGCTGTGCCTCTGGTCCTTGCAACAGCTACTGTGGGAGGACTGCCCTGTCCTCTCATGCTCTTGCTCCCTCTCTTTCTGCCCTTTCTCTAGCTTCATTTGTTTCTGCTCGTGCTGCGACTCTGGCGTCTGCTCCTCCACCTGCTTCCCAAGCATCCGCATGCGGAGATCATGCCACTGCTTATCCTGTTCTCTCGATTTCGACGGTAGCTTCGATGTACAGTCATGGTTTCCGCGGCCACTGACATCATCGTCATTTCATCGGTATCGTCATCATCATCATTAGGACCGCCGCCGTCGTCGTTGCTGCTGCTGCTGCTGCTGTTGCTGCTGCTCTCTCGTGGCCACGCCGGATGGCTTAGTTTGCGGGTCTACGAAGACCACTATTGCTGACCTAATAAAATATTATATAAGCAATGTCGACACTGTTGGATGTGGCTGACCTCGAGCCTTGTGGCTGGTGAGTTGTCGGCAACTCGAGGCCACAACTCGGAGCTAGGATCCGCTACCTCCTGCAGCTCTCTCTCTCTCTTTTAGCCAGTATCTACAATCTCATCCAGGTGATTTGCAAGGCCTCTGTTCAGGCAATGCGTAGGCTGAACAGTGACAACACTACGAGTCTTGTGACAACTCGCAGTGACTGAACCGAGGCATACCACTTGGACGAGATTGTAGATACTGAATTGATTGAGAAGAAGACAGAGAGCAAGAGGTGGCATACTCGAATCCCAAGTGATGGTATCGAGTTACCTCCTACCACCGGACTTCGAGATCACCCAACACGGTCACCGTTAGCGATATGACTTTATCGAACGAGACAAAAACCAATCTCACCTTTGCATATTATCGCAATCATATAATCAGAACAGCTTCTTATGTAAAATATTTTATTGTTTCAAAACTAGGCACGATTGTTCGAGAGATTCTAGGGGCGATATTTCACAAACGCATATAATTGTTCATTCACTGCTCACTCATTTCATGTGTTTGAGCACCAAACAGATCTTCCATTCACCACCCGCCTATGCTACATACATACAAATCATGGCCATCCACCCGGACATCGACTTGCCGTTCTGTTGAACTCACTGCCACCTATCTAGGCAGTAAACCGCTTGGCGGCACGCTTGGCCGTGGTGTTGCCCATCTGAACAAACATGACCGAGCCAAATGGACCGTTCTCGTTGTTGTTGGAGATCTTGACGATGCACAGGTTGTCGTAGCCACCGACAGAGCCCGTGCAGGTCGTGTTGGCGGGAATGGCCACGGCAAAGTCGCTAAAGACACCGACATCCGTGGCGCGGTGGGCCAGGAGGCCGCGCGCCTCGAGCCAGCGGCGGACCGCACGCGCCGCACGGTACGTGTACTTCTCGGCCGCAGAAGGGACAGTGCCGGTGTAGTAGCCTGCGTCGCCCGCCACGTTGGTCGTGACCTCGGCATCAACGGCCGTCGAGAACTTGCCGCTGCCCGTGGTGTCAATTATGGCCGTCAGCGGGCCGGCGCCGTCCGAGGTGACCGTCTGCCAGGTGCCGTTAAGAGAGCCACCGGCCGAGACCTGGGCAAGCGTGCTGCCTGAGAGCTTGACCGTGGCGGCAATGTCGCTCAGGGTGTTAGCACCGCCGACATCGGTGTAGCCGAGATCGTTGTCGGTGTTGATGCTCTTGGACCAAAAGGTGGTCGTGTCAGTCTCGGTCTGATAGTTGTAACCATAGACCGCGACGGAAGCGCCTTCGATGCCGAGGGCGGTCGAGTTGCCGCCCTGGTCACCTGAGAAGACAGTAACCTTGCCGTGAGCGGCAACGAGGGGGGCGGCAGCAAGTGCAAGAGAGATGATCTTGGCGTACATGATGAAGGTGTGGGAGGGAGCTGAAAAGCTGGATAAATATATGAAAATCTGAAAAAGCGAGCTAGCGCTGTGATAAAGAGAGAAAGACGGTAGAGATGGGTAGTGTGTGGGAAGAAAGGTCACGAATCAATCGGATCCTAGAAAGAATGGAAGAAAAGAAGTGAAAAGAAGGTAAGGCAGAAGTGTTGGAGTCTGAATGCTGATGCTGGAGAGAAGAGACGAGACGGAGAGGGCGAGGCAGGGCCCGTCTCTTATACTTTTCGGCGGTCCATCCAATTTCGCTTGCGAAGCGCCAGGGCAAAAGACTGTCCGAACGCCGGGCAGCATCCGCCCGGGTCAGATGACTCGTCCCATAGAGACCGGGAAAAAGTCAGATCAGTTAGAGACCAGAGACCAGAGACCAAGGCCGCATATCCACCATTGAGACGGCGGAGACGGGAGCCGTTTGAGCGTGGCCTCGCTTGTTAGGGAGGTCGTCTCGGGGTCGGAGCAGGAGCAGCGAAGTAGTTTAGACGGAGACGAAACGAGGAGCGCGACGTAGAGACGTAGTTGGTGGAGCGGACCGTGCAGGCGGGAGATGCACAGAGGATCATCTCCAGGACAGCACGTCTCTGGTCGCTACTCCACTGATAGGCCAATCCCTGTGCGACTCACCTGCACGGGAAGATGCCAAGCTCAAACAAGGCGTGCGGCTCTGGAGAAGCCGCCGCCGGACTGTCCCAATCTGGGCCATCTGGGCCAATCGGCAGTGGACAGTCGCAAGACTTGGCGACAAGGAGGCCCTCGAGGCGGCCTTGAGACCGACGTCGAACAGGGTCCTCTGCTGCTGGCTATTTCCTGGCCACGTCGGACCAATCGTGTAGGCGCTTGCGGACGCGTCAGCGGCTTTAGAGTTTGACAGCATGGATGTGTGCTGTTTGGGGTCTCCGCAGGCATTTGTGGATCTTCCAGGAGCTTGGCATTCTGCAACTGCCAACGTTCCAGGCAGGACCGTCGGGGTTACAGGTGGTCGGGGTGGGTTAAGCAAAAGAGTTACTGCGACGTGCGCTAAGCAAAAAAAATCCGCCTGGCTACTCCCCATGCAGATCGCCATGTTCCTTGGACAGATCACAAGGACAGTCAATTGCAGCAGCAGCAGCAGCATTCTCGGACGATTAGCCAGCCCCCCCCAAAGTCCTTGCGACAGAGATAGAAATAAGGCACAAGAGCCAAGAACACAACGACGTCATATCGTGTCCATTACCGTGTGCTCCGAACTGGTACGGAACATGTGTCTGAAAGGAAACACGAATACAAACACAGAAGCAAACAGAGGCACAAACGAGTACAAACACGTTGCAAACGTTGCATCATACAAGTACGGCATAGAATCCCACGCTTCACACGGCCAAACAGCCAATTTTTCCGTAGACGTTATATTCCGGAATGTCCTCGCCAAGTCGCCAAGGAATGCGCGAGGACGGCGCCGGCACTCGGAACTAGCAAGAACCGCGGTCTCGCGTTCCTTCTCGCGTCAAATTTTAGAGCCGTTAGTCCATTTACCCGTTGCTGATCCGTATATCCGGATTTCCACGATAAGTCATCTTCTGGATATCCGGACGGCAACCGCGTGGGCGCGGCATGTTGGGATCCGGCCCTGGACCCGTCGTCTTGGTAAAGCCATTGGTAATCAGAAGATCCATCTAAACGAGTATGTTAGCGGAAGCTCCATGGGCGGTTCGGCCGAAGGTATCATTCAATCCCCCAACCTATCCGAATAATCGGTTCCTTCCCATGAAACGGTGGCCTACACGCACGATGCGCTCCCCCAACACTTGTACGCGTCTCTGTGCGCTTTATTATTCCAAGACTGTCTACCCAGTCAATCAAATGCACGGAAGAAGCAGCATGGATCGCGAAGTTGGACGCGGATATACGGCCGTGGATATCCGGAAATATGCAGAATATATATACACCACCCCTACGCGTGAAGATTCGCGACATGGCAGCCTGCCATTGCCATTGATCACCGGCTCCTACGCTGCACTGATTTTTTTGCTCGCCGTATCGAGCAGAACGTCGAGACAGCAAACGAGACCGTCGTGAGAGCAACAATGGCCACCATGGAGTCCAACAACAGCGTCTTTGATTCGCCGGCCAGCGAGACGGATATTGAGCAGGGCCAGCATCAGAATGACGCTTCAGACAACACTTCTGGAAAGAGTCTGACTCTGACCTTCCAGGGAATCACGGTTAATGTCAAGGCGTCCGAGGAGGCACTAGGGGACACTCTGCTGTCGTACATCGACCCACGGCAATATCTGTCCTTCAAGCACAACGACCATCCCGGGCGGGTGAGTTTTCCGCACTCAAAGGACTTAAACGCAGAGCCTGACTGTATAGAGCATCCTGCGTAACGTTTCGGGACAGATTGCTCCGGGTGAAATGGTGCGTTTGTCGATTGCTTCCGTTTGAAGCTTTCTAACAAGCAGCTCCTCGTCCTCGGCCGCCCTGGCGCCGGCTGCACGTCCCTGTTGCGAGTCCTGTCGAACCACCGCGATTCGTTTGACAGTGTCGACGGCCATGTCTGGTACGGCAGCATGGGCCACGTCGAGGCGGCCAAGTTCCGACAGCAGATTACACTGAACACGGAGGGTATGTAAACCGGCCTGACTGTACTGCGACACGCTGACATGTTTAGATGACATCCACTTCCCTACGCTCACCGTCGACCAGACTGTCAAATTTGCTGTTCTCAACAAGACGCCACACGAGCGCGAGGGACACGTCAAGGAGAAGCACCAGTACGTGGACTACACCAAGTCCAGCGTGCTTGACGCGCTCGGCATTGGCCACACGGCCGGAACCAAGGTCGGCAACGAGTTCATCCGCGGCGTTTCGGGCGGTGAGCGGAAGCGGGTGTCGCTCGCGGAGATGATGGCGGGGCAGGTACGTTGGAGGCGTGTTGGTGACGGTGCTTTCATAATCTAACAACGGCAGAGCCCTGTCCAGTTTTGGGACCAGCCGACGCGCGGGCTGGACTCCAAGACGGCCCTCGAGTTCTGCGAGACCCTGCGCGGTCAGGCGGACCAGCAGAAGAAGACGATTGTGGTGACGACGTACCAGGCGAGCAACGGCATTTTCAACACGTTTGACAAGGTGCTGGTGCTGGCTAGTGGCTGCGTCATCTACTACGGCCCGTTGCAGCAGTCGCGTGCTTACTTTGAAGAGATGGGCTTTGTGTGCCCCAAGGGCGCCAACACGGCCGATTTCCTGACCTCGGTTACCGTCCTGACGGAGCGCATCGTGGCGCCCGGCTTTGAGGGCAAGATCCCGAGCGCACCGCTCGAATTTGAAAAGGCCTACGTGCAGAGCCGCATCTGCCATGAGATGAAGAGCAGCCTAGTGCCAGTAGAGTCGCTAACCAAGGAGGTGGAGATGCTGCGTGTGGCCGTGGCGCAGGAGAAGAAGAAGCGCGCGTTCAGCCTAGGCCGGAGTGTCTATACGGCAGGTCTGTTTGAGCAGATCAAGAACTGCACTGTGAGGTGAGCAACTGTGTCCGTCTCCTCCAAGTTGACACTAACCTCCAGGCAATTCCAAATCATGGCCGGCGACACACTTTCGTTAGGTGTCAAGGTCCTTTCGGCCACAATACAGGCGCTAGTCTGCGGCAGTCTGTTTTATAACATGCCCAAGACGAGCGAGTCCATTTTCCTGCGCCCCGGTGCCCTCTTCTTCGCCGTGCTCTACTTTCTGATGGAAGCTATGTCCGAGACGACGGCCTCCTTCTCTGGGCGGCCGATTCTCATCCGTCACAAGCGCTTTGGATTTTACCGACCGACAGCGTTTTGTATCGCCAACGCCATCACAGACATTCCCGTCGTCATGCTCCAGGTTTCTATCTTTTCGCTCATCCTCTACTTTATGTCGGCGCTGCAGATGGAGGCTGGCAAGTTCTTTACGTACTGGATCATCGTCATCCTCAGCACTCTCACGTTTCTGCAACTCTTCCGCATGATTGGCGCGTTGTGCGGTCACTTCGGAATGGCCTCGCAACTAACTGGCCTAGTCTCGACCATCTGCTTTGTCTACGGAGGTGTGTTCGAACGGATTTTGCCAGCCTCTACAGACCGCTAAATTGACAGGCTACCTCATTCCGTTTGGCAAGATGCACCCGTGGTTTCGCTGGATCTTCCACCTGAATCCGGGTGCGTACACGTTCGAATCACTCATGGCCAACGAGTTCAGCGGCCTCGAGATGGAGTGCGTGTCGCCGCAGCTGGTGCCGTACGGCGACTCGTACGCCAGCGAAAGCGTGGCGTACCGCGGCTGCACGGTGGCGGGCGCCAACGCTTCTGGCATCATCATCGGTGACGACTACATGCGTGAGCAGTTCCAGTACTCCAAGCACCACATCTGGCGCGGCTTTGGCATTCTGGCTGGCTTCTGGATTGCCTTTATTGCCATTACGTCCCTCGGCTTTGAGTTTAGGAACAGCCATAGTGGATCGTCTGTCCTGCTTTACAAACGGACGACCTTTGACAAGTCACGCAGCGCAGACGAGGAACGGGCCGAGACCGAGAAGGAGGCGGCCCCGCCGCCACCGTCGCAGCCTGTTAAGCAGTCTGTCTTTTGCTGGCACGATCTCGACTACTATGTCAAGTCCGAGGGCCACCAGAAGCAGCTACTCAACAAAATTTTTGGCTATGTCCAGCCAGGCAACCTCGTCGCTCTGATGGGCTGTTCTGGTGCCGGCAAGACGACGTATGTTTCACCCCCATTCCCTTGGATTTTCTTAATTTACCGTCCTGACAAACAGCCTCCTCGACGTGCTGGCCCAGCGCAAAGATTTCGGTACGGTCCACGGCTCCATTCTCATCGATGGCAAGCCGCAGGGCGTTAGCTTCCAGCGCATGACAGGCTACTGCGAGCAGATGGACGTGCACGAAGACACGGCGACGGTGAAGGAGGCCCTTGTCTTTTCGGCTCTGCTGCGCCAGCGCCAGGAGGTCCCACGGGAGGAGAAGCTGGCCTATGTCGAGTACATTCTTGATTTGCTGGAGCTGCGCGACTTTTCTGATGCGCTTATTGGAGGTGAGCATGAGATTCAAGACACACCGGAATACTGCTGACATACAGTCCCCGGCGCCGGTCTGAGCATCGAACAGCGCAAGCGTGTCACGCTGGCAGTTGAGCTGGTGGCCAAGCCGACGCTGCTGTTCCTGGATGAGCCGACTTCGGGTCTGGACGGGCAGTCTGCGTACAACATTATCCGATTTCTGCGCCGCCTGGTCGATGGCGGCCAGGCCGTTTTATGCACGATTCACCAGCCATCGGCGGTCCTTTTTGAGGCGTTTGACTCTCTCCTGCTGCTGGCCAAGGGTGGCAAGATGGCCTACTTTGGCGAGAGTATGTGTCCTGTTCTAGCGTCCTCCCCCCACAACTTCTACCTCATGGTTACTGACGGGTCAGCCGGCAAGGACTCGGCGATTGTTCTGGACTACTTTGCGCGGAACGGTGCACCGGCCGTCCAGGACATCAACCCTGCAGACCACATTGTCGAGGTTATTCAGGGCAAGGGCAAGGACGGCGTCGACTGGGTGGACACATGGACCCAGTCGGCAGAGCGCGAAACGGCCTTCAACACGTTGATGACGCTAGCCAAGATTGGCGCTGACACGCCACCGACGGAAGACGACAGCCTCGAGTATGCCTCGCCCAAGTGGTACCAGTTCACCATGGTGCTGAAGCGTATCATGACGCAGCTGTGGCGGTCTCCGGTAGGTCAAATAAGTGACTTCTTGCTTTCTTGCTCTCACTGACCGCATAGGATTACATTTGGAACAAGATCAATCTGCACATTTTTGCGGCGCTCTTTGGTGGCTTCACCTTTTGGAAGATGGGCAACGGCTCCTTTGATCTGCAGTTGCGTCTGTTTGCCATTTTCAACTTCGTCTTTGTGGCTCCAGGCTGCATCAACCAGATGCAGCCGTTCTTCCTGCACAACCGCGATCTGTTCGAGACGCGCGAGAAGAAGGCATGTTGATTGGAACTGACTTTCTCTCCTCATTTCTAACAAACAGTCTAAAACCTACCACTGGCTGGCGTTCATTGGCGCGCAGATTGTCTCGGAGATTCCGTACCTCATCATCTGCGCTACCGTTTACTTTGGCTGCTGGTACTTTACGGCTGGCTTCCCCGTCGAGGCGAGAATCTCGGGCCATGTCTACCTGCAGATGATTTGTACGTTGCGCGAACATGAGTGAGATCGAAAACACTGCTAATCGACAGTCTATGAGCTGCTGTACACATCCATCGGTCAGGCCATTGCGGCTTACGCTCCCAACGTCTACTTTGCGGCCATCTCAAATCCTTTGCTGATCGGCTGTGGCCTGATCTCGTTCTGTGGTATCGTGGTTCCGTACTCCTTCATCCAGCCGTTCTGGCGGTACTGGCTGTACTACCTCGACCCGTTCAACTATCTCGTCGGCGGCCTGCTCGGCACTGTTCTCTGGGACGTGAAGGTGACGTGCACGGCCAGTGAACTGACGACTTTTGAGCCACCCGCCGGCCAGACCTGCGGCCAGTACATGGCCGATTTCCTTAGCGAGAATGCCGGCTACGTTGCAAACAGCACGGCAACGTCGGGCTGCGAGTACTGCGCCTACTCGACGGGTGCCGACTACGCCAAGACATTCAACATGCTGAAGGAGTACTATGCGTGGAGAGACGTGAGTGCCAAAAGAATAAGAACACAAAACAGAGCATTGCTGACATACCAGACTGGAATCACCGCTCTCTTCTGTATCACTTCGTATGGCCTCGTCATCTTGATGATGAAGCTGCGGAGCAAGAAGACCAAGAGCGCTCGCATGGATTAGGAAAATGGAGAATAGAGGTAATGGCGGGACAGAACGTTCCGAACAGTTTGAAGATTTCTGGGGACCATATTTAATAGCGCTGATAAAGCTCGACTCAATTGTGCCAAATAGACTTAGACTTGTGGCCATTTCTGATTGTTATGCGATGCGATTGTATTAGCTGTCGCGAAGATGACTACCAAGTCAATAAGTTGCTCAAAAGATCCGAGAAACTTTGCAACCATATCAAAGTACCTACTTATCCTATCCCCGTTTTGATGGACTCTTGGTTGGGCTGTTCTGCGCCAGTCGATTTGTCTTTGCAGATGCTGTGAAGGCGTGTTTGTTCGACAGGGCAGTCTACAGCACTTTTCCAAGATTCCTGCCAACTTTTACGGCAAGTTGTCGGCCATTCACCAGCGGTCATGTGCTTTTAGCTCTCTGATTTTCAAGACGCTGGCCTTTGGTCAGAACGTCAGCATGGAGGAATACGCCCAGAGCTACGGCTGTCTGCCTCTACTTCACACCTTCCCCTGAAAATATTTTTCTGACCTACCTTTGCCCCACTTTTATCCACCTTTCTCCTATTCCGGCCACTTGCGCCCGCATCCTGCCTCTTTCGGCGAATTCTGGCGATGGCCCAGATTTGCCCAAAGACGCCAGAGCGGCACGCAGCAGTCTCCCTCGAGACCCCAGGCACCTATGGCCCGTTCCACCGGACCACAGGACCGCCTATTGCACTACCCATCGACACGCGCGGGAAGGCGCGCCCCCCCTACCAGAAACCGACCTCCCCCATCACTCTCCCCAACCTGCTCGACAGCGCCCAGAGCGCTTTCACCAACGCTGCAGCCACCATTGCACGCGTTGGTGCGCTGCTCACCGCTGAGGCCGCCAGCGCGACGAATGACGAAGACAAGCGCCTGATCGAAAGCTTCGCTGCCCTCTTCCCAGCCTTTCTCTCCCAACAGTACCATCTCACCGTCGAACCGCGGGAGCCCGCCACGGCGCCAGCACCTGCCGGCCGCCCCCTTTTTTCGCAAGTCGCAGCTGCAGGGCGCCCTCATCAGGGCGCATCCACTGCTACGAGCCTCCCACCGCGCCCTCCAGCATTGACACATACCGAGCGCAAACCCGACCCCCGGATTTTTATCCGACTCCGCCAGCCACGCGCCGAGCGCGCTGCGCCCATGGACGTCCGCATGAAGCTGGCCGAAATCACCAACTCGACCCTCGACGATCTGACGCGCGTCGCCCCAACCGCTACTGGATGGGCCGTCACTGCGCCAAGTGTGGCGGTCAGGGAGCGGATCTTCGGCTGCCAGGACACCGTCAAGGACGTCTTCGACGCGAAAACGGTGGACTACAACACCCCCTGGTATTACTACAAGGTGGAGAACGTGGATTCCCGCGTCACCGACATTCGCGGCCTGAAGTCCAGAGAGGAGCTCATCTCCGACGACATCCGCGCCCAGACCAACAGGAAGCCGACCCACCTGGCATGCAGCAAGATGACAGGCACCGCCTCGACTTGGTTCATTGCCTTCGACACCCCGGTCAACTCCTTCCGCATCTTTGAGACCAGCAAGTGGTCTAGACCGCGCCTCCGCCAACGCTCAGTCCGCCGCCACACCAACGGCTGCCAGGGCTACTGCAACCCGCGCACCTGCACCAGCGAGGCACGCTGCGCGCAGTGCGGACGGCCCACCACCGGCCACCCCCCTGGCCAATGCGAGCGCCCAGCTCAGTGCGCCAACTGCCGAGCCCCCTTCCCTTCTGGACACGAGGACTGCCCCGCCCGCCCCACTTGGACCAGGGGCAAGCTCATCCGCCCAACTCGCGACGAGATGAAGGGGATCCGCGCGGCGGGAGCCCAGACCTATCAGAGGCTCTTCCCCGGCAACGCGCCCAAGGCAGCCGCAACAGGGCCCCCCCGGACCAGCCCGAAAGCGGCTACCACCAGCACACCAACCCCGCCCCTGGCCTCGACCAACTCTTTCGCCCTACTGGGCACAGCAGCCGCAGCAAGTATGGACGAGGACGAGGACGAGGACCTGTACGAGGACGCGGACGAGGAGAACAACACGACTATGACCGACGCCCCGGCCGAGCCGGATGTGGTCACGCTGGGCACGCCAGAGAGGCCAGGCATCCAGAAGCCCCGGGAGATCTTGCTCCCACGGGCCCCTCGCCCCACTGCGATCAGATCCTCGCAGCGCGCTCGGACTTCGGTCTACCCGACCCTGTCCGACGTCGACATCACCAACATCGCCTTTGGCTCCCCGCCCGAACCACGACCACCGACCCCGAATGCCTGATAGACACCTACCATCGCGCGGGCCGCATCGCAACACCAGACCAGCCCCAAAAAGGGACCTCTCTGTCGTCTGGGCCAACTGTTCAAAAGGACAACCCGCACACAACACGCTCCTCGCCATCTGCGACGAGCACCGGATCGACGTGATCCAAGTCCAGGAACCCTGGACCCGCGTCGGCACCCGCACCCAGACTCATCCGGCCTACCGGACCTTTGCACCTATCGACGCCTGGAACGATCCAGCCACATACGTGGCCACCAGACCCCGCGTCATCACCTATGTCCGCATTGCGCCAGACATTCACGCCCAAGAACTCCCCGGTAACACCAGCCGGGACACCATCCGCATCATCATCAACGACAACATCTCACTTTGGAACGTATACCTGCAGCCACAGGATACCCCTTCCCTCAACTCCCTCATCCGGGAGCCCCTCCCCCGACACACGATCGCGGGCGGTGACTTCAACACCCACCACCCTGCTTTCGAACCAGGCGCCCCGACAGACTCACGTGGCATCGACCTCCTCCGATGGACGACTGCCCATGGCCTGTCCTATACAGGGCAGCCGGGCGCCGAAACACACAACCAGGGTCATGTCCTCGACCTGGTTTTCTCAGACATCCCCTTCTGCCGGACGGTCGTGCGCAAAGACTGGGCCACCGGCTCAGACCACTGGCCACTCCACACGATCGCCCCCCAGAGCCTCTCTCCGGCGCCCCCTGGCGACACTGGATATCGTCTCCCAGAGCACCAGATCCCCCTTTTTCAGGACCTGGTAGCAACAAGCATGCGCGCTCTCCCGGCCGTGCCCGGGGACGCTGGAACAGCCGACATCGAGACTGCAGCCACAGCGCTACAAGACATCCTCTCCTCGGCCCTCCACACTGCCGGCAAGAAACGCCAGCAGCGGGGCCGCTCAGCACCATGGTGGAATGACGACTGCCGCCAGGCACACCGCGACCTAGCCGAGGCGACTATGGCAGCCGCAGACCCACGCCACGACCAAGCGGTCCGAGAAGCCAAGCGGCAGCTCGGCCACACCACACGCACCGCCAAGAGACAATACTGGCGCTGCCGGATCGACAATTGCGACTCAGACGCGGCCTTCTACAAGGTCGTCGGCTGGCACAAACTCAGCCCATCTTTCAGATCCCCCGGACTTCTCATCAACGGCACCGTCATCCACGACACACGGCAAAAGGCAGAGGCGCTGCGCGACCAGCTCCTCCACCGGTTTTCCGCCGACGACGACCTCCCATCAGCGCCGCTGCCGCGACACGACAGCACGATCCCATGGGACGCCACAGCCACCATGCCCGAAGTCGAGGCGGCGACTATCAAAGTCGCCACCACAGCACCAGGCACCGACGGCATCACAGCCCGCCTGCTCAAGGCCGCCTGGGGCTCCATCGGCCCATTCGTCCGCAGCCTCTTTGAGGGCTGCCTCCGCACGGGGCATTTCCCTAGGGTGTGGCGGGAGGCAGAAGTTGTCATGCTCCCAAAGCCGGGCAAAACCGACCGTTCCGAACCACGCGCGTGGCGCCCGATCGCCCTGATCTCTTGCATCAGCAAGGGGCTCGAACGGCTGGTCGCACGACGCATGGCCTGGACCGCCCACACCCACAAGCTTCTTAATCCCCAGCACATTGGAGCACTCCCGAAGCGCTCGGCCACCGACCTGCTGGCGGCCATCACGCACGACGCCGAACACGCCCTCGCCCACGGCCGCGAATTCTCAATACTGACGTCGGATGTCCAGGGCGCGTTCGACGGGCTACTGCCCAACCGACTCCTCACGAGAATGCAAAAAGCCGGCTGGTCACAGACGTGTTTGAAATTCGTCTCGGGCTTCCTCACCGACCGGCGTCTCCGAATCCGCTATGAGAACACCAGGACCCCCTTTGCCAACGTACGGTGCGGCACCCCTCAGGGCTCCCCACTGTCCCCCGTCCTCTTCACACTCTACCTCGCCGAACTGCTCAACCAGATGCCGACGGTCCGCTTTGGCTACGCCGACGACATCTGCATCACCGCAAGCAACAAGACCCTGTAAGACAACGTCACCTGTCTTGGCTCCGCCCTCGAGAGCATCCTCCGCTGGGGCCGGATCAATCACGTTGACTTCGACTGCAACAAATCGGAGCTCTTGCACATCACCAACAAGCGCCATCGGGACAACCCACCAGTGATTATACCGGGCTGGCCCATCAAACTGATCCCCCTCCCCACAGCCGCGGACCCGAACCCGGCTTTGAAATGGCTTGGCCTGTGGATCGACCGCCGGCTCACATTCAAACGGCACGTCCAAGAGCGCACCCGCAAAGCACGCAGAGTTGCACAGCACCTCCGGTCACTGGCAGCCACCCAGTTCGGCCCCCCAGCAGCCTCTATGCGGAAGGCAGTCACCACCTGCGTGCTACCATCCCTGCTCTATGCGGCCGAAGCCTGGTACCCAGGACGCTACCGGCCAGCTCGCCGCGGGCAAGTCGCCGAGGAGCTCGTGTCCACCCACATGGGCTGGCACACAGCCCAGATTCACGCCGTCATCGCAGCGGCGGCACGGGCGGTCCTTCCGACATGGAGGACTACCCCGAACACCACCATCATCCGGGACAGCGGCCTCCCCGCGGGAGACGTTGCCCTGGAATCAGCCCGACTACGACAGGCCCTCCGCGCCCGCACCACAGACGACCGCCACCCGCTCGCCAGACGCGTCCCAGTCGCGACCCTCCGAGTCGGACGAGGCGCAGGACGGCCGGACTCGCGATACACCACCCTGCAACTCACTGCTGCTCTTGCCCCTGACGTCACACGGCTTACCCTCCAGGCACCACGGTACCCAGAGGCAGCCGGAAAGGACCCCACAGACGGCATGACAAAGGACGAGGCCGCCACAGCCTTTCACACCTGGTGGGCCCAAAGGCCGCCAACCGACACAATCGTCTTCTCCGACGGCTCAGAGCTCACAGAGGACGGCCGGCACGGCGTCGGCTACGGGTACGCCATCTACCGCGCCAGCCACAACATCGCCTCAGGAAGCGGGGGTCTCCACACCACATCACACGTCTTCGGCGCAGAGGCAGTGGGAGCCCTCCGCGGCCTCGAGGCCGCCCTTGATCTCTGCCAAGGCACCCCCAACCCCCAGATCTGGGTCTGCATCGACAACACCGCCGTCATTCGCGGCATACAGGGACAGCCCGCTGACTCTTCCCAGTGGGCCTTCCTCGCCATGCACCGCATCATTGACACCCACGGCATCCACATCCGGTGGTGCCCGGGACACTGCAACATCGACGGCAATGAGCTCGCCGACACACTCGCCAAAAACGGGGCCCGCAACGGCCCGGCCGACGCACGCGCCGGCACCGAGCCCACCATCAGCGGCGCACGCACCCACGGCCGTCAGGCCACGCTCGCCAACGCCGCCGAATGGTGGGACAGGGCACAACACAAACTGAACCCCCTGTACAAATCATGGGACCTCCCATACCGCTTACGGTGCCCACCAGAGCTCCGGCTGCCGCGCCCCACGCTCCACCTGCTCCTCGCGGAAAGGACGGGACATGGGGATTTCGCGGCCTATCACATGCGCTTCCACCCTGAGGGCAACTTCACCCCAGACTGTGAGTGCGGGGCCCCAAAGGCCCCCGGACATATCGTCAACTGCCCAATCACAGCGGACCGGTGGCGCCCACAGGCAACACTCCACCGCCTCCCCCGCATCCCCCGCAACCCGGCCCAGCGGCCCGGGTTTCTGCGCCGACTGCTCACCCAGCCAGACCTCTTCCGCCGCGTCGCCAGCTGCTCTCCGCTGCTGCGCCGGTAGCGACTCCTCATTCTGCTCTCTTTTCTTTGATTTCTTTGATTTCTTTCTTCTGCTGCACCACGCATCAGCCCGACTCATCCCTTGCTTGGTCAGCTCTCTGAGCTGACTTCAAGGTAGGCAAAACGCCAACGCCACATAACCCACGGCCATGCCCACTCAGGCGGCCGTGTACGAAATGTATTCCCCCGGATGTACCACAACACCAACGTCTGTACCTCTTCTGTGTCTGCAAACGAGTGTGTCTCAGTTTCGTGTACACATACGGGTGTTTTAACCCCCCCCATAGAACCGGCGGGAGGCAGGCGGCTTTCACCCGCCTGCCCCTGCCCGTCGCATACCCCAAGGGAGGTCGCCGCTACGCGGCGCGACGTTAAAATTTATTATTATTATTATTATCTGCCTCTACTTCAAGACCATGCGATGTAATCTCGCGTATGGTGGGGATGGAATCCTTTTTCTCGATACCGACAACTACTCCGATTGTCCCACACACGATCGACCTGTATCTCTACTGCCGAGACAATAGCGGCAGTCAACTCGAGGCAGCGGCCACACTGGATTTCTGTTCGCTTTATGGTCGAGAACCAGTTGCCTGACAGCGTCTGACCTCCAGACCGAATAAATAAAGTTATTGGAACGAAGACAATGGCTTCTGGTGAGTCTATCGTACTGCTTAAAGAGTGAAAGCTAAGTGAAGATTTTGATATCCCGCTTTTATGCTACTTACCCCTGCATTCCGATCTTGATAAGGACCGGGCATCGCCCACACAATTCCCGATCTTATTCAGACATGCCGTCGCGACCCTGATCTGTGTCACGGCAAGCACGTGCCGATCTTGCCGACGATGGTGCTGGACGTCCGCGAATGCCAAAACAAAAAGATCTACCTCTACACGGCACACTTACATGAACGTGCAGAGTATGTGACCTTGAGCTACTGCTGGGGCGGGCCCTAAAAGACTACGACGACGATGAATAACGTGGCTGCCCACCATAAGAACATCTCGCTGGCAGAGCTTCCGCGCACGATTGCCGAGGCGGCACGCGTGGCGGCCGCCATTCCTGGGTCCACTACCTATGAGTGGACGCACTGTGCATCGTGCAGGACGACGCGGCGGCGAAAGCCATCGAGATTGCTGAGGCGACAGTAACACTGCTGGCCAGCGGATTTATAGCAGCGGCTGGAAGTGGATTACGCTGTGAAGATAGGAATGTTCTTTTTGTTTGCGTACCGCCAAGCTGCATCAGGAAAGACCGCTCTGACAACTGTCTGGTGATTCTGTCCAGCGACGACGGCACGTGGAGGCGGGTAAGAGTAGCCTCGGCAGCGTGAGACACAGAAAAGGAACGCTTGGTGGAATTTGGGCAACTTACATTAAGATGAATATGGCGAACCGGAAAAAGAGTTATCCAAGCATTTGAGAGAATTTACTGCCAAATTCTGCATCTATTTACTTTCCTACTCAGTCGACCACGGCTCCAGGCCAAAGACCGGCTCCTTCAGATGCACCTTGCAGGTCGGCAGGTCGACGCCGTAGTCGTCATAAGCCAACACGGTCTCGTCGTCCTCGACCGGCTCGACCCAGCGGCGATTGCGCAAGTCGCCTTCCTGGGCACGATCGTTGAAATTCTGCGGCGCAAACATGATGCTGCTGACTGCCTCGGTGAAGAGGGTGACGGGCACATCTTCAGCACGCGTAAAGTGGTGCATGCCGAGGTTGAACCAAACGACAAGATCCTCATCATCGACCGACTCGCCATCGAAAAACCGAGCAAAGTCCTGCTGCGGCGCGTCGGGCAGGTTGATGTTCTGCCAGCTGTTGGCGTACGGCTCAGTGTCGTGCTGGCGTGAGATGGCGAGATGGGACTTGGACATGGCCGTTTGGTGGCGGCTAAAGGGCGAGTTCATCACGCTGAGATGGACGTTGCTTTTGCCGGGAACGATGCGGTAGCCGCGCTTCTGGCCCCAGGCATTGGTGGCGTTGTTGTTGACGACGCAGAACATGCTCTGGCCGTTTTCGGCCCAGTTGAACTGCTTTTCTGTTGGCATGTTGCTGACGTTGAGCTGGATCTGCTCAAAACTGCCGAGCTCCGGGAACCAGGGCTGCGTCTGGTTGACTACGACCAGCTCGCTGACCTGCAGGCTGTTGGCTGCACCAACAACGTCAAAGTCGGCCTTAAAAGTCACCACGTGGTCGTGAAGACTGCCCTGCGTGGCCTCGTAGATGCGCGGGCCCCAGGCTGCCTGGTCCTCGTAGTAGGGTGAACTCTGCAGGTAGCCAGATGCGCGCACCTCGATTTCCATGGAGCCATCGACAAGGAAGGTGTACGTGAACATGTAGTCGTAGTTGCCAACGGTGGCGACCGTGCGGAGGTTGAGCGCAGAACTCTTGACGGAGCCCAGATTTGTAAAACCCCAGTCGCCGCTTCCCGACGTGCGGTGGCGTGCCAGCGGGAAGCCTGAGTCGGCCTCGAAAAGGCAGAGGGCTTGTGGGTGAATCTCGGTGGTGTTACCCTCTGGGAAGCTGATGTTGAGCATGGTACTGCCAAAGGGGCAGTCAAAGCCCTCGACCAACGTGGCCGAGTACGTGCCAAAGTGGTAGTATGTGTCGTGGTAGACCGTGCCGGCCGCCTTAGGCTGAAACCCGCCATACTGGGCCGCGGCCTCCTGCAGCGACAGCTCGTAGAGCACGCGATCGCCCTTAAACCGTATGTCGTACAGCATCAGGCCGAGGACGCGCGTAAATGACAGGTAAAAAGACCAGCCCATGTATTCGACATACTGCTCGTCGCGATCGAGCTTGTAGCGCTTACCACCTAGCTCGAGACTCTGCGGTGCCAGACGGTCTTCGAGGTCACGCTCGCCCATGTCCGTGCGGTGCTTGAGCAACGCCCATTCCTGATCATGCGTCTGCGTAAAGGGCTCCGCCAACTCACCGGCCTCAAAGGCCGCGCGCAGGTCCATCTCGGTGGTGAAGAAGCGGCTGTTGGTGACAAAGCCCTTGAGGGCGTACGTCGAAGCGTCGGTGCCGGTCACGTCCAACAGGACGTAAAAGTCGAGCGGCGTCATGTAGCTTGCCGAGCCCGAGTAGCGGAACATAACGGTGCGCGTCGCCGTCGTGCCGTCAAAGGACACGGGCGTGTTGCTCGTGCTCGACACGTTTGTGCTTGCATTGCTTGAGCCATAGTAGGCAAAGTCGAGTAGGGCAACGGTAATGTCGCTGATGTTGGTCATGAGGGCCCGCAACAGGGGCTCCGACGCTGCCGATCGCTTGCTGTCAAAGTACCGCGCGTTGTACGGTACCTCGCCGCCCCGGCCACCGTTGAAGATGTAGTCAAGCTTTGTGATCGTCGTGTCCTCTGACACGGGCAGCGGTCCGACAATGTACTCCTGCGAGACGGGGGCGTCTTTGCCGCCCTCGAAGATGACGACGCGGGCATTCTTGGCCGGCGCGGAGCTGTCGCCGTCAATGTACGGAAGGACGGCTGACTTGTTGGTGTGGAGCGTGTCGATTAAGTAGATGTAGTTGTCCGTCAGGTCGGCGTCGGATGGATCCGTGAGATTGAGTCCGCTGGCCGGATCATTGAGAAGACTGTACACGGCCGATACGTCATCTGCCGTGATGGCAGCCCATACATTGGTCTTGGGGGCTGCGACGCTGGGGACATCCTCGTAGATGAGGCAAGACTTTGTGTCATTGGTGTGGCTGATTAAGCGGCGCAAGAGCTCGGCGCCGGGCGCCGCGAGAACGGGAGACAGCCAGGCGGCACTAATCAGCAGAGACTGGAGACCCATGATGCTGTAGAGAATGAGAGAACAGGGTGAGGTGTGGACTGTCTACGAGAATTTATATATGATCGGCAAGGTTGGGTAGCATGAATGGACGCTTCGGGCTGCCAAGCGATACAGGAAGCTCTGTAGCGTGCGCATTCCCAAATATCTCGGGGATCTCCTGCCAGTATCCGGAAACCCGTCAAGAAGGCATGCCCAGAGATAGGATATCGAACCAGAAGACCAATATACTTGGCATGGGAGACGCTTCCGGGGTGCCGAGCTGCCGATGCCGCTGTTGGTGACTCGGAATATGCGGTCAGTCACGAGAATGCGCAGAGTTACAAGGAAGCTGCGTGCGTCATCGGGTCTCGTCATACTGGGCGAGATAAGGGATACAGTAGTGGTGACGAAGGCGAGTAAAAAAAAGGAAGAAAGTCTTGGCTCTTGGCTCGCAGCTGCCAAGAGATTGTGTCAAGCAGCGAGTTCTAGAAAGGAAGGTCAGACTTATCGGAGGCGACAGAGGCTTATAGCAGCACAGGCCGTCGTGTGTGCACAGATCCGTGCAGATCTCTGTAAAGCCAGGGAAATTGGTACTTGGTGGCTCAATTGATATCTTTTGACTGGATTGAATGCTCGCCAGGACAATTCCATTATTTGGCTCAATGACATCAGATTGACTGGATTCCCTAAGACTAGTCCGCCAAGACAGCTAAAGAGAAAGAAGCTACCCCCAAGCAAAGCTACCGAAGGCGCAGCAGTGCACCTGTCCCGGAACGGCAGCATTCGACGAGCCAAGGTAGCTGACGAGTCTTCTGTCGTCTGAACTTGCCCGACCGATACAAAGGTAGAGCTATCGTGGCTATCTATGTTGGAAAAAACTCCTAGACAATGAATTGCTTCTGCTCAAAGAATACAGATGCCGCTTATGAATACAGAGGTCGAACCACTAAACCCGACGCAATTGGGGAAAATTGCGGGGTATATTGCGGGGTACAATTATACTTGAGACCGACAACACTATGGACCGACACTAACAATGCCTTCGCGAGTCTATACAAACCGTCGTAAGATTTTGATCTTTTGTAATAACGTAGGTGATAAGCGAGCGGCGCAGACAAGCGAGCGGCGCACTTCCCACACAAATATTCATCTTCTACTTTCAACATAACATTTCTCTATGCGATGGGCTGTGGCCATGGGAGGTCTACGGCAGCGCCGCAGACTGACCGCTTGGTCACGTGGCCAGGTCACGTGACCAGCGCTGGCCATTAGCATTAGAGCGTCGTGCGCGCTGCGGCGCGAATAGCTTCACTTCTGTATCTTGATTTTCTTGACAAATATACGCGATTACAGGGACCTGTCTGCGCACAGCCAGCCACGCCCCTTACACCTCCCGCCTGACCGCCGTGACAACGCCCTAACACAACACCCGCGCCAATTCTTTAAAATTAAAAGAGCTAGAAGAGAAGGCTCTTCTCTAGTACATTCTCGACTTAGATGCGCGAGGATTTCCGCCCAGGTTGGCAGACGTAGAAGATATAGCTAATGTTTTGCTCGCAGATGTGACGACCCAAGGAGGAAGCGGCCAAAGGAGAGGCCACACGGTAAGCACCGGCAGAATTCACCCAATCAGGAAACGCACACAGCTCTGGATCACGTGATCGGAGATAAGGATCGATGGATCGACACCTCGAGCCTTCGAGCCAGTAATAATAATAATAATATATTTTAACGTCGCGCCGCGAAGCGGCGACCTCCCGAGGGGTATGCGACGGGGCGGTGGCGTGCAGCCGTTACCTGCTCGCACCCGCCCGTTTCTATGGAAGGGGGTGGTGACCCTTTGGTGCTGGGGGTACATTTCAGTCAGGGCCGCCTATGTGGGCAGGTCCTGCATTGTGTGTCGTTGGCTTTTTGCTTTGCCTTTGAAGTCAGCTATTGCAGCTGACCAAGTAGGCCAGGCGGTGCGGCGGTGGTGCGCCAGAGAGAAGGGAGAAGTGAGGAGAGAGCGGGGTGTCTGCCGCGGCCCAGGGGGCAGTTATTCGGGGAGGAGGGGAGAGCAGCCCACAAGGAGCCGGAAGAAGGACGGCTGCGAGAGTAGCCGCCTAAGGAAAGCCCCCCGTTTTGCTGGGTTGCGGGGGATGCGGGGAAGGCGGTGGAGCGCTGCTTGTGCGCGCCACCGGTCCGCCGTGATCGGGCACTGGACCAAGTGTCCGGGTGCCTTCGGGTTGCCACACTCGCAGTCGGGGTCGAAGTTCCCGTGAGGGTGGAAGCGAGTGTGGTAATCCGCGAAGTCCCCGTGCCCAGTTCTCTCAGCAATGAGGAGGTGGAGCACGGGTCGTGGGAGCCGGAGCTCGGGGGGGCAGTGGATGCGGTATGGGAGGTCCCATTTGGTGTATTGAGGCTTCAGTTTGGTCCGAGCCCGCTCCCACCATGCAACTGCGTTGACGATGTTGGTTTGGCGGCCGTGCGTGCGCGCGCCGCTCAGAGTTGGCTCATTACCTGCCCGTTGGTCGGGCGGGCCGTCGCGGGCGCCACCTTTGGCCAGGGTGTCCGCGAGTTCGTTGCCGTCGATGTCGCAGTGTCCGGGGCACCAGCGGAACTGGACACTGTGGGAGTCCACCAGGCGGTGAATCGCCAGGAAGGTCCATTGAGACGAGTCCGCAGGTTGGCCCTGGGCGCCGCGGATGACGGCGGTGTTGTCAATGCAGACCCAAAAGTGAGTGTCTGGGGGATTGTCGTTTCTGGCAAGCGCGGCCTCGAGGCCGGAGCCTTCGAGCCAGGAAGAGTAGGAAGGAAGCACTTTAGTATATAAACAGTCTCTACCACTTAGATAGTTTTCCTTCATAGCTCTTCAGCAATCAACTCATGTACTCAATCTCACATTGAGGAGCCACTGCAGCTTATGACCCCAAGACAACCTACGAGAACGACTACGACAACTGCGACACTCGAGATACCATTCGAACGGCTTACAGCCTGGACCGCCCTGCTAACATACCCTTGTTGGCCCCATCGCCCTGTGGTCATAACACTCTGTAGACATAACACTAAGCCGGGCAGACGGCGCTGTAGTACTTGCGGCGAGAGAGGACACAATGCGCGCACTTGTTAGAAGGAAGTAGAAATATCTGATGTACACAGTTCAGAGTAATTTGAATTGATTTCACTTGTTGTGGTTGTGTAATTGAGCTTTTTGTTATAGGGGATGTGGGAAGTGCGTCGCTCGCTTATCTGCGTCGCTCGCTTATCAACCACGTTATAGCAAAATTGAAATTCTGCCCTTAGAAATTTAAACGCAGTTCATAACCGTCAATATTTTAAAAAAAGCCCGATATAATACTAAACACACACAAATGCCGATTGTCCTAAAACAACCCAACCACATCCTTACTGCGCGGCTGTCTGCTGCCCCTGTACAGATTTGTTGGCCGACGCCGTGGTGGCTCTCCAAGAGTGTTTTATGTTCACGCTGCCAGCAGCGCGTCGGGGAACGTTTTCCGAAAGTTGTTTAGGAAATGTTTCAACCCCCTCGGCCTTCTTGTCCCATCTAGCCGGTCGTTGCATCTGAAGTTCCTGTTGGCTCTGCTTGGTAGGTTGAAGTTCCTTGCAAAGAATCTGCACTACAAAGCGGTAGTCACTGCCCTCATTCTTGCTCAGGCGTACAAGTTCTCGATGGTCTTTGGGAACGCTGCGCTGTTCCTCGTTTTGGATATTGAGTACGGCCGAGTTTCGGCTCACCATCATGGACTTTCTCCCGGACCGCACCAGATGTCCGTGAACCATTTCGACCACCGGCGTCTCGCGGGTTTCATAGAAGCTGTAGATGGTGAAGCTCGGAGCGATGATGCGGAAACGGGACGACAGCATGGCTAACATCTGCGAGGACTGATCGAGATCGCGTACGAGGTTCTCGTTCGGCTGGCCCTCAACGACACTGCGTAGGGCGTCAATGTTGAGCCCATCGTGCGGCGTACCGAAAAAAAGGACAGCGCGCAATGGCAGCCGGTCAAACGCCCCTTTTTCGAGATAGGTGAGCGCGTGCTTAATGATGATGCCACCGAGACTATGGCCAATGAAAATGATGGGTCGGTCCTGTGCCGACGGACTGGAGCGTATCTCCATCAGGTCCTGCCAGAATCTGTCTGCGTAGTCCATGACGTTGCTGTGATTGTAGCTGTTGCTGACGGTAGAGGGGTAGCTGTAGACAAGGATGCGCGCGGAGCCGCGAAGGTCCTTGGGCAGATAGTCGCGTAGCCACATCTCACCGTTGTTGTTCATCCACGATCCCATTGCATGGCCGCCGAGGCCCGTGACAGCAATGATGTCGGCCGCCACCTTGTCCTGTGGCACGAAAAGAGGTGTGAAACCCTTGAATTCACGGTCAATTGATAGACCACAGTCGGCCCTGCCAGGATCTAGCGATGGCTCGCCGCTACCCTGGTACTCGATCGTGGCCGTATAGGTGACTTTGTCGCCAAAGTCGTATGTGTTGGCAAGACAAACAGATTTGACGCGGACATACTGCCTCATATCCCCGCGAAAGCAGTCAACCAGGGTGCTTCCTGCCGCGTATTGAGGCGGGATCTGGCTAACTCGATAGCTAGGATACTTCATCGTGGTGTGGAATTGTGGTGTTGGAGAGAGGGAATACATTTACCAGCGGCATCCCCAAGTTATATTTCGAAGACCAAATACGTACAGGATTAAACATGCAGGATACTTGTATGGAAGACGGAGCGCTCCAGGGCACCAATGAGGCAGAACAAAGTCATGCTACGGGAAGATCTGCTACAGGGGAAGCTACATACAGAGCGTCTTGGCCAATGAGATTGCCGAGTCTCCAGCACAATACCATCCTAATACAGATATAAGCGCCAGGAGCAGGGGATCCACAAATGCCCCCCGCTAGGTTCACCCTATTTCCACCAAAAAGCGCTACGATCTTGGCTCTTGCTTGAATTAAATGGCCAAAATTTTCTGCCCAAGTCATATCTGCCGATATTCAAAATGCTGCAGGACGCGTCCGGGTTTGCTTTTAGGAGGAGCCCGGAAGCATTGGCCGCAGTAGGAACAGTGGAAATCACATGTAACACTGTAGGATAAAAATAATGTCGGATTTTAAAATAGCACCATGTGTCACGGCGGGCAGGCGGGGGGTCAGGTAGGTGGGGACGAGCAGGTGAACGATAGTATATGGTCTATGGCTAGTCTCGCAGGAGGTGCAGGTGGGGGTCAGGTTGAAGACGAGGACGTAGCTCAAGGAGCTACAATACAGGATGCAGGCAGAAGTCAGACTAAATACAGGATTCAGGGGTAAGGCGGGGTGCAGCGGCAGAATGCTTGCTGGCGACCAGCAAGCCAGGCGGCGGGTCTGTGACACATATTCAGAAACACCGAAGTTTCATGATCTAGGCCCGTAAGCCACGTTAACCCGCTTAAATTGGGTTTGATACGCTACGTCGGCGGTTAGAGCACTTCATTCTTTCCCACTCCCTTCTTGTGACAGGATATTCATGACCACTTCTAACCGCGCGACTGGCGCAACACGGCGGTCTCACCGCAAATCACGCAATGGTTGCGCACAGTGCAAAGGGCGTCACATGAAGTGCGACGAGCATCGTCCTGCTTGTATCAACTACTCCACTACCAGCCGCTAGTGTTCGTACTACGACCAAGCCTTACTCCCCCAGGCGGATGTGCTCGCCAACTCTTCGCCATCCTCAGAGTCAACCGCTTCAGCGCATATGTTCTTCGCCAGCCCGTCGTCTGCCCCGTCTGTCCCGTCGGCGTTAGACACTGGTGACGACAATACAACACCCCTGATGGAGGACCGTTTGTCACATGGCTATGATCTGGCTCATCTTGGGCTCCTCCACCACCCAGAGACCTAGATACTGATACCAGTTGGCGGAAGCAACGGTATTTTCCCCACCGGGGTAGACAAATTCGCCTTGGTCGACATGGTCTTCAAGTATGCCCTATCAGAATCGTATCTGATGGATGAACTGCTCGCCATTTCCGCCCTGCATTTGAGCACGCTCGCCTCGGATACAGCCGAAAAGCAACGCCTCTATCACCAAGCAGCCCAGCTCCAGACACGTGCCCTGGCGTGTGTAAACACAACCTTACCGCCTGCGAGAAGAACTGTATACCCATGTTTATCTTCTCCGGCATGGTCAGTCTCCACACCCTCTTCGATACAACGTGCTGTACACAAGACGTTACCCAGTTTCTCGACAAGTTCATCCAGTTCCTAGGCCTGCACCGAGGAATACGCACCATCGCCTGCCAGAGCTGGCCCATCATCAGCAAAACACATACGCCATATCGTCAACCATTTTGGAGACCCCCAACTGCCGGAGCTGAATTCCGTGACCGAATGCGATTCCCTTCTTGATCACCTCACTCGTTCCAGCGACAGCCTCAGCTCTGTGGCACTCAACTCTTGTCTCGAGGCTGTGAAGTGGATCCAATGGGTAATATGGCAGCGGCGCAATCTTCAGAAGGCACTCCAACACCATGTTGTAATGGCGTGGTCGGCTCTCATCTCAGTCGACTACCTAGAAATGTTGAGGCAGCGGAGACCGGAGGCATTGGTGATTCTCGCACACTGGGCCACGTTCTTGCATTGCGACCGTGAATTTTGGGTGTACGGAAATTCTGGCCGGGTATTGATAGAGTCGACGAACAGTTATCTTGGATCATACTGGGGTCACTGGATGGCCTGGCCGAACCGGATGCTGGAAAGCGAATGAGATTCCATACATACACGAGATTGCTTTTATCTCTTTTAATAGAACACCACTATTGAACGAAGCCTTGATTTTGACAGCAAGAAAACAAGAGAAGCAAACGCGTGCTGTAAGAGTACACCACACAACGATCCGGCAACCTTTACGGAAGAATTGCGGGTCCGTATCGCGTATTCACGTATTTGCGTATCGCCGCATTCTGTAAGGGGTCAAGAGTGTGTATTCAACTGACTAATGCCGTATCTGTCAATAGGAACGCATTACAGAAAGAGAAGAAAAGAAGCGAAAGAGTCCCCCTATCGTGGGATGTCAGAAATAGGGGCTCTGCGGATATGGCACGTGCACGGCACGTGCGCGGCACGTGCGAGGATACGTGGTATTGAAATCCGTGGAGGACAAGGAAGTGGGTCTCTTCTTGGGTCTTGATTAACTTAATGGGCCTGACTGACAGGACTCGGATAGAACAACTATTTATCTGCGCAGAGACGGGATCTCGGTAAATAACGAAAGCCCGTTATCTATGAGAAGATGCGTCACAAAGAAAGGAGACAAAGAGAAGAGACAAAGAGAAGCAGGTTGAAAGGGACGAAACTGAGATAGCAAGCTGAGGATTGACATGTGGCTCAGTTGTGGCGCATTGGTGAAATCTCAACACGTGGTATACGGTCGACCGACGGTGCCTGAGGCCTCTTACGGGCCCAGCCCGTTACACAGCACTAGTGATAGGTTGCCTTTGTATGCAGTATCCAATGAGGGCAGCACGAAACATGCACTGACCACTGCAGTTGAATTCATCGGTTATGCAGCACGATCTGGATCTGCAAGAGAAGAGCCTAGCTGTTGGAGGATGATGCCATACGTTATCCAAAGCATGTACATCTTGCTCGGCCCAGCTCTATTCGCCGCTTCCATTTATATGATCTTGGGCCGCATCATCCTCGTGACAGATGGCGAGTTTCACTCTATCATCAAGCAGCGCTGGCTCACAAAGATTTTTGTCACTGGGGATATCATTTGCTTTGTATTTCAGTCTGGAGGTATGGAAGCCCATATGGCTATTCTTTCCACGAAATTTCTCCGTGTTTCGTACTGATATTTCTCAGGCGGCAGCCTAATGGCAGCTGGACGAACCAGCGCATCCTTTGTCAAGATTGGAAACGGCATTGTCATTACGGGACTGGTCCTCCAACTGGCTTGGTTTGTCTTCTTCATGGTTGTGGCCATTATTTTCCAAAGACGCATGTTGCTAGTCCCAACGGCAGCTTCTCGGCGACCAGAGATTCGCTGGCAGGGTTACCTCTACAATCTCTACGTTGTGAACGTTTTGATCATAATACGTTCTCTATTTCGAGTCATGGAGTATGTTGGCGGAAATTCCGGGTACATAATGCAGCATGAGGCCTTTCTCTACGTCTTCGACGCACTCCCCATGTTCTTTGTTGTTCTCTTTTTGCACTGGAAGCATCCGGGAGAGATTGGCCTTCTTCTGCGGGGGCAACCTACTTTTACGAATGGATTCAGGCTTATCTCGATAGAACCCACCCGGAAATGAGTGAAAAGCACTCATAAAGAAACAAAGAAGTAGCGCTAGTATACAATTAGCTGTCGGGACATCCCTTCAAGTTTTCACTGACCCGAACTATCCCCGCCTTAACTAGAACGCCAAAATCCGCCTCGGACGGCTCTGAGCTCACAGAGGACGGGAGGCACGGCGTCGGATATGGCTACGCCGTATACCGCGCCGGGCAAGCCGTCTCCACCGGGCACGGGGGCCTCCACACCATTTCCCACGTCTTTGACGGCGAAGCCGTCGGGGCCCTCCGGGGACTCGAGGCGGCGACAGAAGTCGCAGCCCAGCACCCTGACACCACACACATCTGGGTCTGCCTCGACAACACTGCGGTCATCCGCGGGGCCCAAGGGACGGCCCCCGACTCCTCGCAGTGGGCGTTCATCGCACTCCACGAGCTCATGGACGCCCACGCCGCGCGCATTCGCTGGTGCCCCGGGCACTGCGACATCGCCGGCAACGAACTCGCCGACTCCCTCGCCAAGGAGGGAGCCCGGCACGGACCACCGGACCGTACGGCCGGCAGCCTTCCGACGCTCAGCGGAGCACGGTCTGTCGGCCGCCAAGAGGTCCACAATCACGCGGCGCTCTGGTGGGGCTCGGTCCAGCACAAGCTGAGCCACCGCTACACGTCATGGGGCCTCCCGTATCAACTACGGGGCCCGGCCGAGCTCCAGCTCCCCCGCCCGGTCCTGCACCTCCTGCTGGCAGAACGCACAGGGCACGGAGATTTCGCCTCCTACCATGTGCGCTTCCACCCGCACGGAGACTTTACCGCGGACTGCCGGTGCGGGAGCCCAAAGGAGCCCGGCCACCTTGTCGAGTGCCGGCCGACCCGCGAGCGGTGGAACGCCCGGGCCGGTCTGCACCGACTCCCAAAGGTTCCCCGGGACCCGGTACGCCGGGCCCGGCTCCTTGCCCGGCTGTTGAGGCAGCCGGACTTCTTTTCCTTGTTTGTTTCTTGTTCTTTCCTGCAGCGCTAGCCCGCTGCAAACCCCTTCCACGGGGACTAACCCGTGCTCGGGCGGCGGCCCAAGCGGCTTAGCCGCCTAGAGATACCTTACTGGGCCGGCTCTATGAGCTGGCTTCAAGGCAATCGCCATAAACGCGATAGGTAACCCGCATCAGCCTGCCCTAAGGCGGCTGCTAGCCGAAATGTGTGCCAGTCTGTATATTAGTCGCCCTCGTCTAGACGCCCTTTAGTATACAGAACGGGCACCACCCCAACTCTATAGCCCTGGACGGCAGCCGGCCTTATAACCAGCGCGCCGCCCCGTCGCATACCCCACGGGAGGTTGCTGCTCACACAGCGCGACGTTAAAATTCAATCAATCAATCAATCAACGCCAAAATCCGCTATTTGAGGCCGCTGCAGCACTTGTCCTACCGTAGACTTCACAATTTTTGTATTTCTCTGAGCCAACATTAGTAAACGCAACGGCCCCGAGCCTCTCGCAGCTGCAGCTGTATGGCTGCAATCTTTATCTACTAATGGGCTTATCTCTCGAATTGTATTCAAGGAACAATGTTTCCATTTTACAGTGTGCATTGACGTGTACGCTGAAAAATAGGAAGTCTGAGAACCATTGCGCATGTCTACAGGTGTAACGGGCTGGGCCCGTAAGAGGCCTCAGGCACCGTCGGCCGACCGTATACCACGTGATCTCGCACGTGCCGCGCACGTGCCGCGCACGTGCCATATCCGCAGAGCCCCTATTTCTGACATCCCACGATAGGGGGACTCTTTCGCTTCTTTTCTTCTCTTTCTGTAATGCGTTCCTATTGACAGATACGGCATTAGTCAGTTGAATACACTCGCTCTTGACCCCTTACAACAGGGGTCTTAATCTGCGCTGGGATTTCTGTCGTCGCCTCGCGGGTTTTTTCCAGGCTTCGAGCTCCCATCCGTATGAGTCTGAATTGGTGGCGCGCCAACTCGAGGATTTTTTCCCTGCCTAGGTCCGAGTTGACGCGAGGATAACGCGTCTGGCCAGGGACGGAATGTCGCGCAGGGGCTCAAAGGCCATTGATGCCCGGAAAAGATTTATGAGACTGGTGAGACGGTAAAACAAGCGATGTAAAGTGCCGACTGAGAGACGAACCACAAAGTGGGAGCTGGCGCCACTTGCGAAATCGGCCATCCCCGTCGAGTAGTCACGCTCCATCATGTCGATAAAGCATACCCGAGATAGTGTCAACATCACTGATTTCATTGACTCGATTTATCTTTCACATCCCCATCTGCACACAAATAGACATATGCTCTCGACATCAAAGTGTGTCTTTTTCCTGATTCTATTCCCTGAAACCGCAACACCACCATATGCTTCTTCCTATCCAATCCAGGGAGTCGACATCCTTGGCTTTCTTGTGACGTAATCTTTGCAATGTTAGAGACTTCAAAGCACTAACACGGTACTACAACTCGTCCTTAACCGATGGACTGTCAAAAGATTCCTTCTTGACCATGCTGGCCAGAATGTCCACGATCAAGTCAGATGCAACCACCGACGTAGTCTCGGCTACGGAGTCGTACGGCGGGCTGACCTCAACAATGTCGGCACCTACGAGGTTAATGCCCTCGAGACCCTTGAGCAGCCTCTTGACTTCTCTGGAAGTCCAGCCACCGGACTCGGGGGTGCCGGTCGCAGGGGCAATGCTAGGATCAAGCACTGTCAAGGTCAGTTTCTACACTTGTTCTTCTTCTGTCTTTCCCGTGTATCTGGCTGTTCTCATACGTACCGTCAATGTCAATGGAAAGATAGGTAGGTGTCTGTCCAACAGCGGCCCGGATCTTCTTGACAATACCGGCCACTCCAATGTCGTCGATTTCGTGTGCCTCAATCAGGGTGAATCCAACAACATCCCGGTCAATGACATAGTCCTTGGGGCCCTGTCCTGTTAGGAACACGATGCCTCGAGGCAGAAAATGCCAAACTCACAAACAGCTTCGTCCGGAGCCCACCGTGGACGCTAGTCCCCTTGCTGATGCACCCCTCACGGCTTGCATGCCAGAAGAATGTACCGTGTGTGATAGCCGACTGGTTGGACACAATGCCGGTGTAACCCTCATACGGGTCCCACGTGTCCAAGTGGGAATCAAGATGGATAACCGAGATCGGGCCGTAGGCGGTCTTCAGGCTCCGCAGGATGGGCAGCACAATTGAGTGATCGCCGCCAAGGCTGATGATCCGAGGATGCTTCCACTGGTCTGTGCCCGTTAGCTGTGGTCTAACTATTATGACTGGTCACTGAACTTACTTGCTCCCGACGTCGGGTGGTATAGGATCTGCCGGTACGCTTGCTCCATCTGCTTGAAGGCATGCTGGGCGTCGAACGGAGTGATGGGCACATCTCCGCAGTCGATCTGGTCATTAGCATGAAACCATTCGGCCTGCTGTGCTGTAGCATGGGGCTGCTTACAATCTCTAGTCCTTGCTCGTATGGGTCCACGTGCCATACCGTGTTGTAGCTGCGGCCCTTCTTCTCTCTTGAAGACCCTGCACGGATTCCCCGGGGGCCGAAACGTGCGCCCGGCCGGTAGGATGTCGACGTGTCATAGGGAAAGCCCAGAATCGCAATGTCCAGTGGCTTTTTGGTCAGTATGCATTGCCTCCCATGGGCGGACAGGGGACAGGCTCACCTTGTCGTGGGTCGCGGCCAGGCAGCGCTGCCACTCTAGATGGGCGAAGGTCACGGGCTGGGAGAAGGGCAGGTCTTTGTCCAGGTCTGTGGCAATCAGTCAGCATGGTGGTGCGGAAGAAGGCTGGCTAAAACCCGCACGTACCTTCAATCGGATGCTGATAATCCGGGCCCAGATCAAGGGCGGCCACCCGTGCGACCCCCGCGCAGAGGAGAAGTGTAGCTGAAGACGGACGCATTTTCGATTGGCAGAGCACAGCAAAAAGCAAGTGAGGAATACCCGAATAAGCTACTCCATACAGGGAAATATTTAAGGGCAGAGGGTATCAGCCGCGGGTGGATCGGCCTGCGGTCGACGAAATCCCTGCGGCGAAGAGGGGCAAGCCGCTGGCAAGAGACTCCGATATCATCAGCGCTGGTAAGACGGCGCGAAGGCGAAAGGAGTGGGTCCAACAGGGGACTAATAGGGAGCTCTGATAAGGTCGGTAGGCCAATCAGATGTAAGCGTTTGATACAACAATCATGTCAACAGAGCCCGTAGTGTAAGCCGGGAGCCGTATAAGAATGCAGGCATATATGCTTCGGAGAGACTTCACCTATACGGATTTATTAGCTCGAACTCATTTGTCATAGAATCCAAGTTAGACTGGCAACACCATCCCAATTCCCACAACCGAACCAACACGAGTCGACACCATGGACACATCGTTCTCGGAGCACAAGTACGAGAAGTCGGGCAAGAGCGACATAGTCAGCGATGAGCATGACCAAGAGCATGGCTCGGTGGACATGGTCGGTGGATCCGGTCACTCGAGCATCAAGCGAGGCCTGTCGTCGCGGCACGCACAGTTCATCGCGCTCGGCGGCACCATCGGCACGGGCCTGTTTGTCAGCTCGGGAAGTACGCTGGCCAAGGGCGGCCCGGCCTTTCTCGTCGGCAGCTATGTGGTCATGTCGGTGTTGATTTACCTGATACTGGCAGCAGTCGTGGAGATGACCGCATATCTGCCAGTGTCCGGAGGCACGATGAACTATTACGGCACGCGCTACGTGTCTCGCAGTCTCGGCTTCATGATGGGCTGGCTCTACTTTTACTCCTTTGCAATTTTTGTGCCCTTTGAGCTGACCGCGTCGGCTCTGGTCATCGACTACTGGAACCCCGGGGTCAATAATGCCGTCTGGATTACCATTCTGCTTGTCGTCGTCATTGGCCTCAACTTTCTGCCCGTCCGATTCTATGGGGAGACTGAGTTCTGGTTTGCCGGCCTCAAGATTCTCCTCATTGTCGGTCTGCTCATCTTATCCTTTATTTTGTTCTGGGGAGGCGGACCGAGTCGCCACCGCCTTGGTTTTCATTACTGGAAGGACCCTGGGGCTGTCAACACCTACATTGTGGACGGGGATGCCGGACGCTTTGTGGCTGGCCTGGCAACGCTCATTAGCAGCGTGCTGCCTTTTACCTTTTCGCCCGAGATGGTGGTAGTGACCGCTGGCGAGATTCAGAAGCCTCGGTATAATCTGCCTATTATCAGCCGCAACTTCTTCTGGCGGCTGATGGTGTTCTACATTGGGAGTACCGTGGCCATTTCAGTCATCTGCCCATCCAACGATCCCATTATTACAAGCGGCTCGTCGGGCGCCGGGGCCTCTCCATGGGTAGCTGGCATCCGCAACGCCGGGATCCCTGTGCTTCCCAGCATTATCAACGCCGTTATCATCACGGCCTCATGGTCGGCCGGCAACTCGTTTCTCTACCTGGCCAGCCGCTCGTTGTACTCCATGGCCTGCGACGGCAACGCACCCCGCATCTTTTCTCGCTGCACAAAGTCTGGCGTACCAATCTATGCGGTGTTCGCCAGCTCCCTTTTCTCGTTGTTGGCCTACATGAACGTCAATTCACAGGCGTCCGACGTCTTTAACTGGCTGCTCAACCTCGTCAACACCGGCGGCTTCATCTCCTGGGTGTGCTGCTCCATCATCTACCTACGCTTTCGCAAGGCCTGCAACGTGCAGCAGATCCCCAAGTCTGCACTGATAGCGCGCTCCTGGACCCAGCCCTGGGGCTCATGGGTCACTATGTTTATGTTTACACTGCTTTGCTTGCTCAACGGGTTTACCGTCTTCTTCCACGGCGAGTGGTCGGTGGCCGACTTTCTCTCGGCATACATTGGGCTGCCGCTGTTTATCATTATCTATTTTGTACATCGCATTGTCTACCACGCAGACCTGTGGGCTCATCCAGCCAATATGGTCGACTTGCACACCGGCCTACATGAGCTGATAGCCGAGGAGGAGCTGGAGACCGACAAGCCTGCCATGTCTTGGAAAGATTGGGTGCGCAAGCGCCTGGGCAATGGAGAATAAGGCCGTCGCAGTCTCCTGCCTGGGCTATGGGGTGGAGAGGGACTAGAAATACTAGCGATAGAGATAAGGGGACAGTGGATTCATAGTTATTAATCATAAAAGAAGGGCCATTATTGCCAAAAATCACGGAAACAAAGAAACGATACAGCAGACAAACCAAAGACCCAGAGAACACCATGTCCATCAGCATCCTTGTTGTGGGCTCGGGGGCCGTTGGCACCATGTGCGCCTTTGCGCTGCACAAGTCGGGGCAGGCCACTGTCACGGCTGTTATGCGCTCAAACTACGACTTGGCGCAAGCGCGGGGCGTGCACATTACGAGCGTGGACCATGGTGTAATTGAACACTGGAAGCCCCATCACAGTACGCGACCACATTTCGCATGATCTATTAAAGACCACTGACGGAAACCAGTCGCAAAGACCGTCACCGACGCCCAGAAGCACGGCCCATACGATTATGTCCTCGTGGCCCTCAAAAACTTGCCCGATGTGTATTCTATCCCCAACATCTTACACCCGGTGATCACCACGGGCCACACGACCATCGTACTGGTCCAGAACGGTGTCGACATTGAGGAGCCTCTGCATGCAGCCTTTCCGCACAATATTTTGCTGTCCGCCGTCACCATGATCGGCGCCGAGCTAAACGGCTGTGATCTGCTGCACAACGACCCCGACATTATGTATCTCGCATCCTATGGGAGTCGTAGCACGCCTACGGAGGCTGTGAGCGCAGAGAAATGCGCACAATTCTGCAGCATATACGAGGCCGGCGGCGCCAAGTGCCAGGCCGTCGAGGACATTGCCTGGCACCGCTGGCGAAAGCTCGTGTGGAACGCGTCGTTCAACACTGTCTGCGCCGTGCTCAACTGCGACTCGGGCACAGTGCAGGACGCCGGCTGTATGGACACGCTGATTCGGCCGGCCATGAACGAAGTTGTGGCCATTGCCAAGGCAGCTGGTCATGACTTGCCAGAGGGAATACAGGACACTATGATCAAGTTTACGCCCAAGGCGGAGAAGTTGAAGCCCAGCATGCAAGTGGATGCCATTCGGAAGCGGCCTATGGAGATTGAGGTGATTCTGGGCAATCCTCTGCGACAGGCAAGTAAGCTCCACGTAGCCGCCCCTACGCTAAGCCTGCTGTATAATCTGCTCAAGGCCAAGCAGTGGACGATTCTGAACAAGCAATAGATTAGATGAACGAATTTTAAATAGAGTAAACCGAGTTCATTGTGATTATTCCATCTAGAAAGTTCCCCCGGCCATCTCCAGCTCGTACTCGTAGTCAGGCTGAAACTCGAGCCACATGGCCTCGGGCGTGGTCAGCCGGTAGGTATACTCGGCCTCTTCGTCGGGGCAGATGCTCTTCTCGATGCCGGAGGCTGCGGCTGCCTCGGCCAGCAGCTGCACGCGGCACGAGTTCTCCATCAGCGTGTATAGAAAGGCGGCCTCATCGACAGTCTGGCCCGTCGTCAGCAGCCCGTGGTTTTTGAGAATGGCGCACCGGTGGTTCCCCAGGCCGGCCGCAATTCGGTCGCCCTCAGCCGCCTCAAAGGCAATGCCACCAAAGGTGTCGTGGACGGCGTGGTCCTTGTAAAAAGTGCAGGAATCTTGGTTGAGCATCTCGAGGGGGCGGCCAAAGCATGACCAGGCCTTGCCGTGTATGCTGTGGAAGTGGCAGGCGGCATTGACGTCGGGACGAGCACGATGCAGCGCGGCATGGATGTTGAAGCCGGCATTGTTGATGCACGCCTATCGGTTGGGTTAGCTGGGAGTAGCCAGCGGCAAAGACCAAATGATTTCACACGTACTCGGTTGCCGCCAATGATCTCGCCCTTCATGTTGACATGCACGAGATCACGCACCCGCATCAGCCCAAAGTGCCGAGCCAAACTGTTGTCAGATTCAGCGTTGGTCTTGGTCTGTCACTGGGACTGGACCTACGGGTTGATCCAGAAGGTGTGTGGATCGACGGGGTCGCGAATCGAAACGTGCCCAGCGGTCCCCTCAAGGTAGCCCTTCCGCGCGATCACACGGAATGCACCGGCCATGCGCTGCAGCGCCCACTCCCGCTGCTTGTACGGGTCCGTGAAGGTGGGAATGCCAGCAATCGGTGCACTGCGGCCAATCGTGTCACCCGTCCCGTCGATGGTGTACAGGCCGTCCATGAAGGTGTCCTCGACCCGGGGGCGGCTCAGGGGCGCCGAGGGCGCCGGGAGCGCTGCAGCGCCATGGTCGACCTCCAGGGTCTGGGTGCCCAGGGACAGGGCGGCAGTGGTGGTCGTCATGGTGGAAGACATTTTGTCGGATTTTCAGTTGTGTAGGTATCCTAAAAAGAGTGCTTTCCCTGTTCTCAATCTCAATCATTCTTCAATATGTAATGGTGGGTGGCTGCGGACGCAGTTAGTTGTCTCATATGTGCGAGGGAAGGAGACTCCGACGGCCAATGAGAAGTCGTGAACATCTATAACAGCTATCCAGCCAATCGGCGTCTGGCATCGGAATCTCTTTCCTCCAGATAAGCACCCGTCCCTGCTTGATTGCCCGAGTACTCGGCGGGGCCGACGAGTTGGTGTTGCGGGGACGTGGCAGAGTTGCCTGAGCCATGATTGCAGTATGCAGTAGGAAACGGCGAAAAGAGTGGCCCGAGGCAGCTCTCTAGTTATTACGGCCTCCTCGGCAATGGTCGACCAGTGTATTAATTAGAGCCCTTGTCCACAGCAACTTATCTGATGAAGGCTATCCTCCACACAATCACTGATAAACCAACCCTTTCTGTTTGGACAAAGCCCATATCTCTCATTTCTCTATCATCCATCATGTCATCCACCGCCACCGTCACGGCCACCACAGCCGCCACAGCCACCACGGCCCCCAAGAAAGAATGGGGGCAGGGCCTCGGCCTCTGCTCCGGCCAGATGGAGCCCGAGTACGAGCTTCTGACGCCATTCGAATCCATGCCCGAAACCATATCGGGCCGTACGGTATGGACCAAGGAGGAGCTCGAGGCCGACACCAGCCGCTGGATCCGACCCTTCTCCAGCAACGAGATGAAGCAGATCGAGGCCGCCGTCCACCGCATTGAAGATGCCCAGCTGCCGCTGTCAAAGGTTGACCGGACCACGTTTGTGCTGCCCGAGCCCTTTGCCTCGGTCCTAGGCCAGATCCGCGACGAGCTTATCAACGGCGTCGGTTTCGTGGTGCTGCGTGGACTGCCCGTGGCATCGTGGACGACGCGCCAGGCCTCGATTGCGTATCTCGGCCTCGGATCATACATTGGGCAGCGCCTGAGCCAGAACAAGCTGGGCCACATGCTGGGCCACATCAAGGACCTGTCGGAGGGCAAAGAGGTCAACGGGGAGGGTCGCATCTACCGCACACAAAAGGCGCAGACGTTTCACACAGACGAAAGCGACATTGTTGGGCTCATCTGCCTTCACCAGGCTATGGAGGGCGGCGAGTCCCAGGTGGTATCGACGCACCACATCTACAACGTTCTGCGGCGCGAGCGACCCGACGTGCTGCGCCAGCTCTGCCTGGCTCAATGGTTCTACGATCGCAAGGGCGAGAGCAGTGCAGACCAAAAGCCGTGGATGCGCACGCCGGGCTATTACTATTACAAGGATAAGCTCAGCATGAAGTGGGACTCGTACTACGTGGGTGCGCTCGATCGTTTCTGGGCGACCGGCCAGCTGCCGCGCTACAGTGCCGAACAGCAGGAGGCTATCGCCGTCATGGAGGCACTCTGCCACCAGCTGTGTCTGGAGATGACGTTGCGGCCGGGCGACGTGCAGTTTGTCACCAACACACACAACCTGCACGCGCGGTCTGAGTACAAGGATGAGGCCGACGTCACCAAGAAGCGCTGGCTGCAGCGGTTGTGGCTGGCCACATGCGAGGTGGATGGCGGCTGGCCGCTACCGTTTGCCGACTCGGCCTATGTGAAGCGCGGTGGTGTGCAGGTCAACCAGACGCCCGAGTGCTATCCCCTAGAGGCGGAGTAGATGTACTTGAAACAAACCCTCAGGCGGCATTTGATTTATCTGTATTGCTCTGTTACTCAATGGTATTTGACGAAAAACTACAGATTAATGCGAGAATGTGCTGTTGCGGCCGCAGAATCTGGTAGAACTAGCCACCGTTTATTGCGGCTCCAGCAAAGGGGGCAAAGTCACATAGAAGTACAGTGTACAAAACAGGGCTTTTGGCACACGTCTCAGTTAAGCGCTAACCAAATGTCCTCTTCTTGGACTCGCCTGAATAATTATTAATAGGGGACACTGTCGCACCCTCTGTTCTGCAGGAGCTTTGAGTTTTCGATGGTAGAGGCACTATGGAAAGAGCAAGGCGATGCTACGATTTGTCTTGCCTTATCCTACAATCAGCAGCATTAAGGGCCTTGTCGCATGCTAAGGGCCTTGTCCTCTTGTCCGCCACAACTAACCACATCGCTTAAGATTGCCGTTTGTCGGCGTGTCGTAAAGCTGCGCGCGAAAAGGGGCTTGTTGTACGCGCGTCTACGTCTGTTTGTGACGACCCAAGGAGGAAGCGGCCTAAAAGGGAAGGCCACGCGGTGAGCACCGGCAGAAACCACCCAAGCAAGAGGGCGCACACGTGCAAAAGGGATTTGAGAATCTCGGTCCCTGATTGGTCAGGAATTCTGCCCGAGCTCACCGCCTAGGTGAAGCTTGGTTGTTTAAGCTAAGGGCATAGCAATAGCTTAGGTCTTTAGAAAAAATCAACACAGTTCATTTTATCACACGGCCCTGGACCACGTGACTACGATAAGGCTCGTCAGACGAGCGCACTAACACGATAAGGCTCGCCAGGCTCGCTCGACGAGCCAGACGAGCCAGGAAGAGTAGGAAGGAAGCACTTTAGTATATAAACAGTCTCCTAACGCTACGTTTGAGTGTCGTCACCATAAATAATGGAGGTCAAAGCAACATGGATGAACCGCACAGGCCAAAGGCGGTGACGTTCGATCCCTCGGTGCCGAATCGCGTCGACACAGAGCTGTGCAAACACTGCAAGTCGCTTCACATTGAGGTTCATCGTTTCAAAGTTCAGTCTTATTTGTTCAGGGGCGGCCTCAATTCCTCGTACGCATTCTTACGTTCTTCCACAACATCCGTTAACCTTGGCGCTATTGAGGCACTCAAACTGCGAGCGGAACTTGGATGCCCGCCATGTCACATGATCGCGGAGTACTTTCATGAGGTTTACCCGAAAGAAAAGAAGGATGACTCGATCGAAGAGGATTGATTGATTGATTGATTGATTGATTGAATTTTAACGTCGCGCTGTGTGAGCAGCAACCTCCCGTGGGGTATGCGACGGGGCGGCGCGCCGGTTATAAGGCCGGCTGCCGTCCAGGGCTATGGAGTTGGGGTGGTGCCCGTTCTGTATACTAAAGGGCGTCTAGACGAGGGCGACTAATATACAGACCGGCACACGGCTAGCAGCCGCCTTAGGGCAGGCTGATGCGGGTTACCTATCGCGTTTATGGCGATTGCCTTGAAGCCAGCTCATAGAGCCGGCCCAGTAAGGTATCTCTAGGCGGCTAAGCCGCTTGGGCCGCCGCCCGAGCACGGGTTAGTCCCCGTGGAAGGGGTTTGCAGCGGGCTAGCGCTGCAGGAAAGAACAAGAAACAAACAAGGAAAAGAAGTCCGGCTGCCTCAACAGCCGGGCAAGGAGCCGGGCCCGGCGTACCGGGTCCCGGGGAACCTTTGGGAGTCGGTGCAGACCGGCCCGGGCGTTCCACCGCTCGCGGGTCGGCCGGCACTCGACAAGGTGGCCGGGCTCCTTTGGGCTCCCGCACCGGCAGTCCGCGGTAAAGTCTCCGTGCGGGTGGAAGCGCACATGGTAGGAGGCGAAGTCTCCGTGCCCAGTGCGCTCCGCCAGCAGGAGGTGCAGGACCGGGCGGGGGAGTTGGAGCTCAGCCGGGCGCCGTAGTTGATACGGGAGCCCCCATGACGTATAGCGGGGGTTCAGCTTGTGCTGGACCGAGCCCCACCAGAGCGCCGCGTGATTGTGGACCTCTTGGCGGCCGACAGACCGTGCTCCGCTGAGCGTCGGAAGGCTGCCGGCCGTACGGTCCGGTGGTCCGTGCCGGGCTCCCTCCTTGGCGAGGGAGTCGGCGAGTTCGTTGCCGGCGATGTCGCAGTGCCCGGGGCACCAGCGAATGCGCGCGGCATGGGCGTCCATGAGCTCGTGGAGTGCGATGAACGCCCACTGCGAGGAGTCGGGGGCCGTCCCTTGGGCCCCGCGGATGACCGCAGTGTTGTCGAGGCAGACCCAGATGTGTGTGGTGACAGGGTGCTGGGCTGCGACTTCTGTCGCTGCCTCCAGGCCCCGGAGGGCTCCGATGGCTTCCCCATCAAAGACGTGGGAGATGGTGTGGAGGCCTCCGTGCCCGGTAGAGACGGCTTGCCCGGCGCGATATACGACGAAGCCGTAGCCGACACCGTGCCTGCCGTCCTCCGTGAGCTCGGAGCCATCCGAGAAGACGACGATGTCGGTCGGTGGTTGTGCTAGCCACCAGACCTGGAAGGCCGTGGCGGCGTCCTCTTTGCTGCAGCCTTCGGTCGGGTCGGTGCCAGCGGTCTCTGGGTACCGCGGGACGTGGAGGAGGAGACGGGGGATCACAGGGGCTAGCATAGCAGTGCGCTGGAGGCCTGTGGTCATTCTGTCTGGCTGGCCAGCGCCCCGGCCGGCCCTGTGGTACTGGACAGGAATCCTTCCTGCAAGAGGGTGCCGTTTGTCTACAGATCGGGCCCGGAGCGCCTGTCGGTGGCGGACTGCCTCGAGGGCGGTGGTGCTGTGCGGCAGGCCGCTATCCCGAAGGAGGGTGTGATTGGGGGTCGTCCGCCAAGCTGGCAGAACGGCTCTGGCGGCGAAGGTGATGACGCGTTGGACTTGGTCAAGGTGCCAGCCTTTGCCAGTGCCGACAGTAGCGCCGGGTGCCGTGCTCCGCGTGGATGGCCGCGTTCTGCCAGCGTACCACGCCTCTGCGCCGTAAAGCGCGGAGGGAAGGACGCAGGTCATAACGGCCTTTCGCATAGTGGCGGCGGGCGGGCCGAACTGTGTAGCAGCAAGAGAATGAAGATGTTGTGCAACACGGGCTGCCCGCCGGGTGCGTTCTTGCACGTGGCGGCGGCCCTTGAGGGTTCTGTCAATGAAGAGGCCAAGCCAGCGCATAGCAGGCAAGGGGCTCCTAGAGACGGGAGGGGGACTGGCTGAATAGTCCGGCCGGCCCCGGTGACGGGAGGTCGATCGAAGAGGAGAAGGTCCATCAAACAGTAAGAAATGCAAGATGCTCCATCACCTAGGAGATCGACGGCCGGGAGGTGTCTAGTTCCCGAAACCCAGACGGCAGTCCTCGCAATGTTCGCGGGCTCACGCGACGAATACATCTCCGCTGGGACTACGAACGACTTCCTGACGCTTATCTGGTTTATGTTGCGCCCGAGACTTTTTCCCGGACGACTTCAGATGCCGACCGGGTCTGGGATGAAGGGTCGTTATTCCTGGGCCGGAAATTCAGCGACCAGACGGAAAACCAGGCGCTGGTCAAGTCGTGGCTAGACCTTTGCCAGAGCACGCACCGAGGGCCTTGCAGTCGGCTCAACCTAGATGGCTTTGAGAAATTCCTCAACATGATTGCGCACTCGTACTTTGGCGTCATCGATGTGCAGAACATGCAGCTGACGCAGCTGCCTTACAAGGATGCGGGTCAGACAGGCGAGAACAAAGAGATCTACATTGGGTGCCTCGGCAGCACGCGTGCGGCTTGTCCGCTGCGCTGTGCTTGCCGCAGCGCCCTGGAGAGAGCCATACGTCGCCCTCAGTTACGTCTGGGGGCAACCTAGGGAAGGCCAACCTGAGGCATATAAGATGACGACCAAGAACGTGATGCTGCACCGGATGCATGGCGGCCTGGACAAGATACTGGCAGAGCTCCCCAAGACGACGAGGGACGCTATCGACTTGGTAAGGAGGCTGGGGTTTCGGTATCTGTGGATCGATGCGCTGTGCATTGTCCAGGACAGCAAGAGATCTTGGGACCTGAATGCCTTCAACATGGACCTCATCTACGGGAATGCGGAGCTCACCATCTGTGCCGCCGACGGCGACAACTCCTCTGCGGGCCTGAGGGCTATGAACCCAGAGACTCACAATGTCAAGCAGCTAGGAGGAAAAATAAAGGATGTGTCGGTATAAATGCGTCTGGGAGCGCTGTGGGCGCCCGCGTGGTCACGTGTGGGCACACGTGGCCGCTGGGCATGATCCGAAAGATAGGGGTAGCGCGAGGAGCGGTCCCTACAGGAGTAACTTGCCCACCAATTTGTGTGTTTCTACTTTGGAGGAGACAAGAAGCTTCACCACCAGATCAACTGTATACCCGCCTCAAGGAAGTGGAGGACGTACAGGATCTAGAGTGACTTGCATTCAACAGCTAATCTACACCTCTTCACTTGTACCTTTTGTTTTTATCCGTCTCGTGTGGATCGACAAATTCCGTACAGTGCGAAAGTTTTGATCTGCCATGATTGGCTATAATAGGACATCCGCCAGGAAGGTCCGTAGGCGCAAGATAGGTGGGGCACAAACCTTTATCAGGCCCGTTGACGCTAACTGCCGGAGATAGCACGGTATTACACTGCTCTTTCCATGTAGATAAGCGAGAATCACCCGCAAACTGGTAGCATAATTATTTCGTCACAAGAACTAAACTCGAAAAACAGCATGGCTACCAAAGGGCCCCGTACCATGACGTTCACGGGGTATGTGTGCTCGGTTCAATGAATACCCACAGCTAACAGATGCAGGTGCTGGACGTGCAAGAGACGCAAGGTCAAATGCGATGAACGGCCTGATCGATGCATGAACTGCGAACGGATGCGGATCGCATGTGATGGCTACGGGATCCGGTTGCAATGGATAACCGACCCACTCGTGTATGCAGGAGGACTCGACAATGGTGGAGCACTGGGGATGGGAAGAATTCGCATAAGTAAGCCAGATGACCCCATGTGACCATCAGACCCCGTTCTGACCGGGTCGCAGAACATAATAAGAGAGGCGTCTATCCCCTAAACAGGATTGACAGCTTTCTTAAGGCCGTAGAGAAAGATGGAGAAGGGGGTATTGCGTCTCAAAGGGGCCCATTCAGCGTGTTTACCACGCGTGACTTCCAGCGTCGTCCGGAAAACCGGAAACGGACAGAGGATGCTTGCACGTCTAGGCAGATTTGCATAGAGCCAGTCAAGGTGCTAGATGGGGGAAGCACCCCGTCTTCAACTGTTTCCTCCTCTGAGGAGTCATCCATGTTCCAGATAACAGTTCCATCACCAGAGAACTTTCCAAGCGAAGTGTCCGAGGGGCTCGAACTGCCCGGACAGCTCGGGTTACCAGAACTGCCCCAACACCTTGAGGAACTTCCCGACATCCAGGCGGACTTGGACTACACAGACGGAGAAGTTCCGCTACAGTCAACACCCGATGGCATAAACCGACGTCAGTCTCTCGCTGAGACCGTTGACACCCCCCTATCCCTCTCGTCCAGCATCTCCGGGGACGTCCTGGTCGACAAACTCATGCACCACTACATTATACACATTGCCAGCCTACTTCAGCCCATCCAACACCCATCCAATCCCTACCGGAACCTGTATGCACCGGCTGCACTACAGGCGACCTCGGGGCAGAGCTTAGTTCCGATGAACAACAGCCTCGCCGATACAAGCATCACGGTGCACGCGGTTCTTCTTCGCTCACTGCTGGCCTCTTCTGCCTTTCACCTGTGGAACTGCAACCCGACCCAGGTGCAGTACCACATCATCGGATCTCGGTTCCGGCAGCAGGCTCTGCAGCTGTTGCAGTCGGCGCTGCGGCCACCCATGTCTGCAGCCGAGTACCAGACGCTCATGATGGCTATGTTGTCGCTGGTGACGGTGGATGTCATGTCTGGGTGCGAGGCGGACTTTATGATCCATCTACAAGGCACGCGACAACTGCAAGACGGACGACGCCACTGGAAGATGGTCAGCAAGGCCACGCGGCAGCTCAACGAGATCAGCGACTTTCTGTTTCTGCTAGCACGCACCATGACATCCCCCAAGGAGGGAATGCCGTTGTCGATTGCGCCGGGCGACGCCACCGCCCATAGCAGCGACGGGTCCGAGTCGTGCTTTGCGCACATGTATGGTACGACGCCGCGTATTGCCGCCTACATTCAGGAGACGTGCCAGCTGTCCGAGGAGCTGGGTCGCTACAAGAAACATGGCACGCCGTATCCAGACACCCTTCTTGAGTCCTGTGAGTCACTCGGCGACCGGCTGCTATCATGGACGCTCGAGGCCGAAGACTCGGCGTCCATCTTTAGCAGCAGCAGCGACGACATGGCCATATTTTGCCATCATGCGCGTGCCTGGCACCAGGCTGCGCTTATTTATTACTATCGGCACATCCAGAAGCTGCCAGCCCGTCACTACGTCGCCGAGATTGGCGCCGTAGTTGAGTGTATGCTAGCAGTCGAGGACATTAAGAGCCGGCCGCGGCTGGCGCTGGCCACGCGCATGGCGCCGATTACGTGGCCCGCGTTAATGGCGTCTTGCGATGGCCTGCTGCGGGAGCGGTGGCGGGAGTGGTGGGAGCGAGTGCAATGTTACCGAATCGCCAACATCCAACGGCAGTGGGAGTTTGTTCAGCGGATGTGGGAGGAAAAGGACGGCTTGGATGCAGCGGGACAGGTGACCTTCGACTGGGTAAAGGTGTTTCAAAGCTCGCAGCTGTCGCTGCTTCCAGTTTAACAAGTAAATGCATCTGTGAATTTCACATGACCGCCGCCCTTCGCAGATTACTAATTGGCCCATTCGCAGAACATCGCCGACGGCGCACAATGGCTGTCGCGATTGTTCTTGGAATGGCAGGCCAATCAGAAGATGAGAAAAGGCGGGGCATCGGTAAGGATTAGCTGATTGGTGCCTTAGGCACCAATTCAGGCAAGAAAGAGGCTCCGCGCTAGCAGAGACACAAAACCTCTGCTATCGTGGCACCCACACATAGAAGAAGAACAACGAATACAACCATATTGCCAGCTTCTGGAGGCTCACTGCCTGATTGTTCACCCTATATAGGAGTAGAGATCTCCGCGAATTAAAACCCTGTCCGCCTAGGCCCTAATTAGATTCACAGCATCTTTGAGATTGCACGATACATTAGTTACAATTAACTGTCTAACTAACGTGGTTGATAAGCGAGCGACGCAGATAAGCGAGCGACGCACTTTCCAATGAAATAAAAAATCTTACCTTTAACACAACATTTTTTCACAACAACACATGGAGTCTTCGTCTGCTGAAAGTAGGCTTATTATAGCTATCGAGGCAATTCAAAAAGACCAAAAAATATCTGTACGGGCTGCCGCAAAAGTTTATAATATACCAGAAGCAACTCTTCGACACAGAATGAACGGCCGACGCGCTCGACAAGACACCCGCGCCAATTCTTCGAAATTAAAAGAGCTAGAAGAGAAGGCTCTTCTCCAATACATTCTCGACTTAGATGCGCGAGGATTTCCGCCCAGGTTGGCGGACGTGGAAGATATGGCCAATGTTTTGCTCGCAGAGCGCGACGCGAGACGCGTCGGAAAGCGCTGGGCATCCAACTTTGTTAAGCGACAACCAGACCTCCGTACGCGTTTTAATCGTCCCTACGGCTACCAGAGAGCCCTCTGCGAAGATCCTAAAAAAATCAGAGCATGGTTCACGCTGGTGCAGAATCTACGCGCCAAGTACGGCATCGCCGACGCAGACCTGTACAACTTTGACGAGACTGGCTTCGCAATCGGCATCATCACCCTATCTATGGTCGTGACGCGCGCCGAACGACATGGAAAAGCAAAGACAGTTCGCCAACGCCAATTTTCAGTGCCATTGACCAGTTTGCCAAGGGTACGCAAGCAATGATGCACTCCTACGCGTTATTAGCGGCCGAGGTTCGAACGCTTCAACAAGCAAATGCGGCACTAAGCAAACGCCGGAGAGCAAAAAAGACACGTGTACGGCATGGAGGATCTCTTACAGTTCAAGAAGGACAAGATTTGCTAGATGAAAAAGGCGCGCAGGAGCAAATACGGCAGGAAACGCAGGCGAGGAGTGGTCGGCAAAGGAGGACTGAGCCAGGTGGACGGCGCTGTGGCACTTGCGGCGAGAGAGGAAATAATGCGCGCACTTGTCAGAAGGAAGTAGAGATGTCTGATGTATATAGTTTAGAGTTATTTGAATTGATTTTACTTGTTGTGGTTGTGTAATAACTCTTTTTGTTGTGAGGGTTGTGGGAAGTGCGCCACTCGCTTGTCTGCGCCACTCGCTTATCACCTACGTTATGCCTCCAACCAAAAGTAGAAGTCTCTTCATAGCCTAAATCTTCGCAAACTCGAACTTCACTAGCAGGGAACACTTCGTTTTCCGTCCCTTCAAGTCCAGCATAGAGATGAATCTCCACCCGGGCTGCACGTACGACAGCCGCACAGCCGCAACCACAAACTTTGGGTTTGCAGACCAGCTTTCGTCGTTCTTGATTAGCAACCGCAAGAATACCAGTTCATTGTCCTCGTATTCCCACTCAAGAACCTCATCCCACAGCGGGTCCGTCGGCAGCGAGCCCTCATCCCCATCCGAGACTAAGGCCCCCAAGGTCTTCAGGCCGAAGCGCTTGTACACCTTTGTCTTGCGTTTGCGGTCTGCCGGTGGGGCGTCCAGATCGCCCGGGTGAACCAGCGAGCATGTCAGATACGGCTTCACCGTGTCGAGTCCTCTGTCTTCAGCTATAGGGATCCCCGCGGCACCAGCGACGTGCAGCCGTAGCTGCATGCGCTGGCCGGTGCTCAGATTGTAGAAGCCACCGTCCCGGAGTGCTCCCGGCTTCAGCACGTAGCCATCGGAACCCCAAAACAGTGCTTCGTTGATCTGCATTGTCGCATCGAACCGCTGCCAATTCATTGCGCACACCTGAGCGCCAACGGCCCAGAATGGCCCAGGGCGGAGATTGTGCGAGGTGATGCGTGTTCCCTTGGGGAAGACTCGCATCAGGTGGTGTGAATTGTGGCGTGCAATAGCCGCCTGATGCGTTGGTAGGAGGCCTCTTAGCCCTGACTCGGACACGTTGATAAGAGAGTGGTGCGGCCCGTTTAAGAGTTCGCCCGGGTCAAACCAGCTGTTGTTGCTCGGTTTGACCGACTGCGCGTAGACACCCAAGGCCGCCAGCTCGGGAATGATGGCTGTAACATTTGCCGCCTTCTTCTTCTCCTTGTATTCCTGCTGTGCTCGCTTCTGCTCCTTGTCGTCATTATCGCTCGAGTCGCTCGCGTCGTCTGAAATGTCGTTCTCCTCCTTCTCTTCCTTCTCGCCGGGAATATGGTATTCGACCATGACAATCACCTTGGCCCCAAGTGCCTCCAACGTGGCATGCCCTTCTGGTTGGTCCGATGGGAGCGGCTGCGTGAGAAGCCGGTCGCCCAGCACCTCGGTCATGACCTCGGCGATACGGAGCTGGCCATGGGCACTGCAGTGATTCTCCAACGATACGAGTATCGGACTGGGAAGAAAGGAAGCATCCCCCTCCGCGATTGCTGCCTCCTTGTCGATGACGTCACGTATGGTTTCGCAAACGGCGCGCAGTGGTATGTGAGACACAAGCGTATAGCCGTGCGTCACCTTGGGTTCTTCAGCATCGGCATCGTTGTCCCACGCGTCAATCTCGACACAGCGCGAGCCCGTCGTCAGCGCTGTAGTGTAGGAGTCGGCGCCAGAGCTGCCGTACAGCTGGTGGGCCCTGAGGTATGTGTTGTGGCTCGAGCTGATAAAGTAGTCGGGTAGACGGAAGGACCGGTCCGTCAATTCGGCGGGCAAAATTGCGTGGGGTTTCTCAAGGAGAGCCAGCAGGGCGGCGGTGTGGTCGACTTGATCGAGGCCGGCTTCATCCTTGCCAAGAACTTCGTGGTCAACAAGGAAAGCCTTCAAAGCACGGCTGACGTGAAGCCCATGCTTAGCTATGTCAGTACTACGGACATGACCGCCACCACCAATAGTAGTGTCGTCAATCTCTTCTCCTTTCTCGTCATCATCATGATTCTGAGAGTGCGAGAATGGGTTGAAAGAGGCGAGTTTGTTAGTGATAGCTTGAGACATGATCTCTAACTGTTGCTCGAGGCTTTGGTTAGATAGATGTGGAATGTCGGTACAGCAGTCGAGTCTGCAAGTGGGGCAGCGAGCGGAATAACCATTCTTCCGTCGCAACTCAACTCAAGTAGGGTTTCGCGCCCACAAGCTACTTTAGAAAAAAGAGAAGAACTACCAACGAGATCAACTGTATACCCGCCTCTTGCGAAGAGGAGGACGTACAGGATCGTGCGTAGCTTCCCGAACATTCGAACGTTCAAACCAACCGAGTAAACCGACATGGAATGTGTATATGGAAGCTATCTAACTATGGCAGGACCTGCAGGGGCGAAATATGTGCGCGCGCTAGTCCACGTGACTAGGGAGGGCCACAACAATAGATCTATCGCGTAGATACACAGGCCTAAGCCTGTGAGTATTGCCTGAGGCACTAATATAAGTGGAGATTTAGAGGGGCAACAAGGACTGGAAGATGCACGTTGCCTGTGGAGTACACGTGCTCTAGCACGTGTACTCCACAGGCACCACAACCACACCCTTACGGTTACATCTGACGAGAATTACCCCCCTATTCATCCTTTTTCTCCTTTTCCTCCTTTTCCCTTCAAGCCTGGCCATTAGAGTACCGGAACATGCGACTGCTCAATACAAGAACCATCGAGGTAGTAGATGGCTTCCTCGAGACTAGCTCGCTCGCCTATGCCATCCTATCCCACACATGGGAAAAGGAGGAGGTCTCGCTCCAGGACATCCAAAGTCCACAGGGACGGCAAAAACACGGTTACATGAAGATCAAAGCTACGTGTGACCAAGCTCTCCGGGACGGCTACGACTATGCGTGGGTAGATACCTGCTGCATCGACAAATCGAGCAGCGCCGAGCTCTCTGAAGCCATCAATAGCATGTTTCGCTGGTATCAGGAGGCTGCCGTCTGCTATGTCTATCTACCCGATGTGGATGGCCTAGGCAGCACTGGGCGGCATGTGAGCTCGAATATTTTCAAGTCACAATTCCGAAATAGCAAATGGTTTACACGTGGATGGACCCTACAGGAACTCATCGCGCCCTCCAGGGTGGTGTTCTTTGCGCAGGATTGGTCGGTACTGTCGTTGAAAGATGAGCTTGTCGACCTGATCCACGAAAGGACCGGTATCGCCAAGACTTTTCTCCAGCGCAGCGAAGACGCCGACTTGACGCGACTGCTCCGCCGAGCCAGCATCGCCGAGCGCATGAGCTGGGCCGCCACCCGAGAGACAACGCGCACAGAAGACCGCGCCTATAGTCTCCTAGGCATTTTCGAGGTCAATATGCCGCTGCTGTACGGCGAGAGCGGCAATGCGTTCTTTCGGCTACAGCAGGAGATTGCGCAGCACTCAAGCGACCAGTCGCTCCTGGCCTGGCGCTATGAAACCGGACGTGGCGGCAACTTCTTCAACAGCATCTTGGCCGATTCCCCGGCCGCCTTTGCCCTCTCGGGGGACATTGCGCCATTTGAGGTGCAGGACGGTGGCGGCAGTAGCGGTCCGTCGTTTTCCATTACTAACCTACTAAAGTAGTCCAATGGATCGCAACCCAGAATTGGCCCATACAGGGGGGGTAGGGGGGATTTTCCCATGGTACGCGGGTCCGCCTTCAGTTCATTTCCACTGGCGGTAGGGTTCATAAGTGACTTTGAAAAGGGGGGGGGTACCAGGTCATTTCACGGTAGAGGTCCATGGTAGAGGGCATTAAAGTACGCCATGCAAGAACGCGCCATGTGATTGGAGGACGCGTACGTGTTTTGGAGGATGCGGCACGCGTACGCTACCCCAGTAGAGAATTCGAGCATGGGGTAGAAGATCATTTCACGGTAGAGGTCTACTGTAGAGGGCATTATCGACTGTACAGGACATTATCGAGCATGGGGTAAAAGGTCATCTCACGGTAGAGTTCTATGGTAGAGGGCATTAAAGCACCACATGCAAGAACGCGCATATGATTGGAGGACGCAGGACGCATACATGATTCGGAGGATGCGACGCGTACGCGATGCCAACGAAGTTACGGAGTAGAGAATGATTCTATCTGTACGGTGGGACGCCTACACGATTCGAGGAGGATTAACGCTATGGCAGAGGCAGAGGTTCTTTCGGCTGGCTGTGGCTATTCTTAGTGGCTAGCTACTGAACGGTAAAGAAGAATGGACTGTTGCCGCGCCGCTGGAGTAGATTCTGTCCAGTCGTTAGGAAGAGCGGATGGTTCGTGCTTGACAGCGAAGAAAGAGGAGCGAAAACAAACTTCCGAGAAGAGTGGGTGGCGGTCCTAGCGGAAGAAAAGAGGTGCGGAGGGTCATTTGGGTAGGTTCGTTTCGGAGCTGTAACCTGTTTCAAGGGGCATGCGACGTGTTGTTTCGCAGTGGTTCCGGCGGCAGGGTTTCCTTTTTCCGGAGCAGGCGGGTGCAGGAGCAGTAGTTGGAGGCAGGTGCAGGCGAGGAGGGGAGGTGGGGTGAGGAGGAGTGGAGGGAAAGAGCGAGAGAGGGGGGCAGGGAGTAAAGAGAAGAGGGTGAGTGAAGACGGAGTAAAGAGAAGAGCAAAGAGAAGACGGTGAATAAGAAGAGCAAAGAGAAGACGGTGAGTCAAGAGAAGACGGTGAGTAAAGAGAAGAGCAAAGAGAAGAGGGTGAGTGAAGACGGAGTAAAGAGAAGAGCAAAGAGAAGACGGTGAATAAGAAGAGCAAAGAGAAGACGGTGAGTCAAGAGAAGACGGTGAGTAAAGAGAAGAGCAAAGAGAGGACGGTGAGTGAAGACGGAGTAAAAAGAAGACGGGGAATAAAGAGAAGAGCAAAGAGAAGACGGTGAGTCAAGAGAAGACGGTGAGTCAAGAGAAGACGGTGAGTAAAGAGAAGAGCAAAGAGAGGACGGTGAGTGAAGACGGAGTAAAAAGAAGACGGGGAATAAAGAGAAGAGCAAAAAGAAGACGGGGAATAAAGAGAAGACGGTGAGTAAAGAGAAGAGCAAAGAGAGGACGGTGAGTAAAGAGAAGAGCAAAACAGAAAGAAAAGCACAGAGAACAGAGGAGCACAGGTAGAGAATTCAACAGGGTAATGGAGAAAAGAGGAGAAGCAGGAGGGGTTCTAGAAGGAGAGGGTAGAGGGAAAAGGGTTGCAGAAACAGGCAATGAGGAGAAAGAATTAGCAGAGGGAGGAGAAAGAATTAGTAGAGGGAGGAGAAACCGATTCAGCAGAAGGAATGAGGAGAAAGAATTAGCAGAAGGAGTGAGGAAAACAGATTCAGCAGAATGAGGAGAAAAGCGATGAAGCAGCAAACAAGAGACAGAATTAGCAAAGGGAATGCGGAGAAAAGCGATGAAGCAGCAAACACATCAACAAGCAAAGGGAATAGAGGGTGCGGGAGATCAAGAGTACAAGGAAGACAAGAGGAGAGGGAAAGAGAGGAGACAGTGTAGTGTAGTGTAGTGTAACGCGTGGGTGGGAAGGCGGAGCGACGAGGGTGGCTGCGTGCTGGATGGACGGCGGTGCGAGCGGTGGAGGAGGGTGCTGGCAAGGCAGGGTAGTGTAGTGTAACGCGTGAGCGTGACGCCGGAGCCACGAGGCTGGGCTGCGTGCTTGATGGATGGATGGATGGATGGATGGATGGATGGATGGATGGATGGATGGATGGATGGATGGATGGATGGATGGATGGATGGCCCTGGACGGAAGGATGGAAGGATGGATGGATGGCAGAGATGGATGGCAGAGATGGACGACAGAGATGGACGACAGAGAAGAGATGTGCCCTACACTAACCTTAAGGGGATAGGGTTTCGCGTAGGGTTAGGGTTAGGGTTAGGGTTAGGGTTAGGGTTAGGGTTAGGGTTAGGGTTAGGGTTAGGGTTAGGGGG